>CM042424.1:18134913-18147413 GCA_023634145.1 Thymallus thymallus
TCCCTCTCCCTCCCCCCACCCTGTCTCTCATTCCCCCTCTCCCTCTCCCTCTCCCTCCCCCACCCTGTCTCTCATTCCCCCTCTCCCCTCTCCCTCTCCCTCCCCCACCCTGTCTCTCATTCCCCCTCTTCCTCTCCCTCCCCCACCCTGTCTCTCATTCCCCCTCTCCCTCTCCCTCCCCCACCCTGTCTCTCATTCCCCCTCTCCTCTCCCACCCTGTCTCTCATTCCCCCCTCTCCCCTCTCCCTCTCCCTCCCCCACCCTGTCTCTCATTCCCCCTCTCCCCTCTCCCTCCCCCAACCTGTCTCTCATTCCCCCTCTCCCTCTCCCTCTCCCACCCTGTCTCTCATTCCCCCTCTCCCCCCTCCCTCTCCCACCCTGTCTCTCATTCCCCCTCTCCCCTCTCCCTCCCCCACCCTGTCTCTCATTCCCCCTCTCCCCTCTCCCTCCCCCACCCTGTCTCTCATTCCCCCTCTCCCTCTCCCTCCCCCACCCTGTCTCTCATTCCCCCTCTCCCTCTCCCTCTCCCACCCTGTCTCTCATTCCCCCTCTCCCCTCTCCCTCTCCCTCCCCCACCCTGTCTCTCATTCCCCCTCTCCCCTCTCCCTCTCCCACCCTGTCTCTCATTCCCCCTCTCCCCTCTCCCTCTCCCACCCTGTCTCTCATTCCCCCTCTCCCCTCTCCCTCTCCCTCCCCCACCCTGTCTCTCATTCCCCCTCTCCCTTCTCCCTCTCCCTCCCCCACCCTGTCTCTCATTCCCTCTCTCCCCTCTCCTCCTCCCCCACCCTGTCTCTCATTCCCCCTCCTCTCCCTCTCCCTCTCCCACCCTGTCTCTTATTCCCCCTCTCCCCCCTCCCTCTCCCACCCCCACCCTGTCTCTCATTCCCCCTCTCCCTCTCCCACCCTGTCTCTCATTCCCCCTCTACCCTCTCCTTCTCCCTCCCCCACCCTGTCTCTCCTCTCCCCTCTCTTTCTCCACACCCCCCTTCTCTTTGCTCCAACTGACTGGGAGTCTCCAGGTCTTCTTGATTTGTCACGGGGATTTCTCGGCCTCCGCTGGTATGTGTTTATGTGTGTGTGTGTTTGTCTCTGTCTGTCCAACGCAGCCGGTTTGCCCTGACAGGGGAGACACACACACCTCCACGGTCCAGAGCTGCTGAGGACAAACTCTCTCTTGCACATGCACACACACACACACTCACACACACTCGACTCACACACACCAACACACACACAAACACACCCACACACACACCCACACCCACACCAACTCACACACACACACTCACACCATTTGACACCCTGACATTGGCACCAAAGAGAAGAGGTAATGATTCAATAATCTCCTTTCCCATGAGTCCTGTGGTTTTGGGCTCCCTGTCCATGGATAGGGAATATGAATGTGACAGTGTTTAAAGGTTTTGGGCTCCCTGTCCATGGAGAGGGAGTATGAATGTGCCCAGTGTTTAAAGCATCCTACCAACTTTCAACTGAGATTGTTCTAAAGAGGGAGAATTGCATCAGCATTGACTTAAAACACAAAGGGCCATTTTGAATCTGCATTGTTTGAATATACAGTTGAAGTGGGAAGTTTACATACACTTACGTTGAAGTCATTAAAAGTCATTTTTCAACCACTCCACAGATTTCATGTTAACAAACTATAGATTTGGCAAGTCTGTTAGGACATCTACTTTGTGCATGACACAAGTAATTCTTCCAACAATTGTTTACAGACAGATTATTTCACTTATAATTCACTATATGACAATTCCAGTGGGTCAGAAGTTTACATACACTAAGTTGACTGTGCCTTTAAACAGCTTGGAAAATTCCAGAAAATGATGTCATGGCTTTAGAAGCTTCTGATAGGCTAATTGACATAATTTTAGTCAATTGGAGGTGTACCTGAGGATGTATTTCAAGGCCTACCTTCAAACTCAGCGCCTCTTTGCTGGACATCATGGGAAAATCAAAAGAAATCAGCCAAGACCTCCACAAGTCTGGGTCATCCTTGGGAGCAATTTCCAAATGTTCCTCTGCATAAATGCCCGGGTAGATTTTGAGCAGTGTTTTGGGTCGTTGTCTTGTTGAAATATCCAGCCCCGGCGTAACTTCAACTTTGTGACTGATTCTTCAACATTATTCCCAAGAATCTGCTGATATTGAGTGGAATCCATGCGACCCTCAACTTTAACAAGATTCCCAGAACCGGCACTGGCCACACAGCCCCACAGCATGATGGAACCCACACCAAATTTTACTGTGGGTAGCAAGTGTTTTTCTTGGAACGCTGTGTTCTTTTGCCGCCATGCATAACAGCCCCTTGTTATGACCAAATAACTCAATCTTTGTTTCATCAGTCCACAGCACCTTATTCCAAAATGAAGCTGGCTTGTCCAAATGTGCGTTTGCATACCTCAAGCGACTCTGTTTGTGGCGTGTGTGCAGAAAAGGCTTCTTCCGCATCACTCTCCCGTACAGCTTCTCCTTGTGCAAAGTGCGCTGAATTGTTGAACGATGCACAGTGACACCATCTGCAGCAAGATGATGTTGCAGGTCTTTGGAGGTGGTCTGTGGGCTGTTTTTGACCGTTCTCACCATCCTTTGCCTTTGCCTCTCCGATATTTTACTTGGCTTGCCACTTCTGGCCTTAACAAGAGCTGTGCCTGTGGTCTTCCATTTCCTCACTATGTTCCTCACAGTGGACACTGACAGCTTACATCTCTGCGATAGCTTTTTGTAGCCTTCCCCTAAACCATAATGTTGAACAATCTTTGTTTTCAGGTCATTTGAGAGTTGTTTTGAGGCCCCCATGTTGCCACTCTTCAGAGGAGAGTCAAAGAGAACAACAACTTGCAATTGGCCACCTTAAATACCTTTTCTCATGATTGGATGCACTTGTCTATGAAGTTCAAGGCTTAATGAGCTCACCAAACCAATTGTGTGTTCCAATTAATCAGTGCTAAGTAGTTACAAGTATTCAAATCAACAGAATGACAAGGGTGCCCAAATTTTTGCATAGCCTATTTTTCACATCTGATTTAATTTCATACAACTTAATATTGCTACACAAAAAATCTTTGTCTGGACAATACCCCAGTACTCAGCTTTTATTAGAAAATGAATGGCATGCCACTGTGATCTTTTTCTGTGACGACAGAGTAAATTATTATGCAGCCTCAGAGGGGTGCCCAAACTTTTGCATACGACTGTATCTGTCACAACCAATGTCACGATTTCACTACGTTGAAATTTAGACACTGCATCGTCAAGGCATTTCTGGGCTGAGAGGCGACAGTACTTCAGCTCTCAGGAAGGCAATAGAGATGCTAACGTAACCATCCGCTCTACCTGTCTGACACGTGCAGATCTCAGCCATAACACACTCACACTTTCCCTAAAGCCTGAAGTTCAACCCCGGAACAACCATAGCACGACTTTAAATGTTTTTATTGAAAAAATAAATATATATATATATATCTTTTATTTTTTTTCTTCTTTTTTTATAAAAAGATTGTAAGTGGTTGCAAGAATTGTGTATAATAATTTCAATTGGAAAATTCAAAGATGTGAATACAATATGGGTGTCCTCTCTCCAGACTTACCTGTTCTGGGCTTGTCCCCGCAATAGGGAGAGGGTATGGGAGGCTGTGGCTGCAGCTGGAGCAAGGGGAGGGGCTATGCTGGAGTCCTGGGTGGGGTTAAACCAAGCGGCTGGTCCACCTGCTGCAGAATCTCTTATGGCCTCCCACAGCTCCTCAAAGCCAATGGCTGGCTTCTTGGACAAATGCAGTCTGGAGGGTTGCAAAAAGGTTATGTTTTACTGTATAGTTAATTCCAGGGATGGAGTTAACTGCAGGAATGAATTGAGATGATTTTATATTTGATCAAATTGAAAAATTAGCCATGGTTTTCTATGAGGAGTTTTGAGTTTGTGAATTGAGTAGAAATGGAATTGACCCAACCCTGGTTAATTTGTTTTGTTTTTAGATTACTCTAACCCACATGGCTTTTCAAGTTCACTGTAGGCTAATTCATGTTTTGTTTCAATCATCACACATGGTCAGATTTTAGACAAAATATGTTGCAGTGAAAGGTGTTGTTTCAAAGGTCAGCCATAGTAGGACGTTTTTAAACTCTTTCTGTAAAGGAGCAAATTAAAGTTAGGTGCCTTTCTCAAGGGCACATCGACAGATTGTTCACCGTATCAGCTGTGGTATTCCAACCAGCAACCTTTGGGTTACTGTCTCAACGCTCTACCCGCTAGACTACCTGCCGCCCTACAGAATAAAGACTCCTGTGAAGTTGATCCTTTACACTGTTAACCTGGATGACTCTTCTGTTCTACTCAGCACTTTACAACAAATAGATTTGAATGTCCTATACTGTTACAATGTGATCATATTTATTAAGTTTGGTTGATGAACTAACCTGAGCAGCAACTGGCTGTACTGCTGCCGTGTGATGAATCTGCCCAGAAACCTGGTGAGGATCACCTGCAACACATCTCTGTGAGCAGAGACGAGGGAGAGGAGAGGGATGAAGAAGACCATATAAGATCAAGGACGTCCTGTAGCTGTGTGTCTGTAGGTGTTAGTGTATAGTCAAAGCCTAACCTGTTGGCCAGCGCTTCTCCCTCCGGGTGGTTGTTCTTGAACATTCTCTGAAGGTTCAAGTGTCCTAACGACTGAGTCTTCTGCCTTAGCTCGTGCTCAAGCTGGAGGTGAACACAGAGATATCAATGCAGTGATTACAGCTCACTCAGGGCATTCATTTGTTCATTCATTCGTTCATTAACTTGGTCACTTGTTAAGTAATTTGTTAGTTCATTCAATACACCAATCAACCATTAGAACATGAAACATTTGGTCAAAATTAAGCTAAGCGACGTCCCCAAGGAACTACGCTGATGTCATAAAGCAGGCCAGTAGGTTAGGACTTTGACTGACGTTCATCATCTCTAATATCAAGGGACTTCTTCTGATCTAAGGAAGAGCAAGGGAGGGGGTGTGGGTATTAAAATAAACTGTTGACAGGCGGTATCCCCGACTGTCTGTACATTTCTATGTCTGCCTTGGTGTGTGTGTCTCTATGCGTGCGCACTGCATTGTGTGTGAGTGTACGGCATATTATGTACGACTGAACTGTACGTGTGTGTGCGCACGTGCACATTTGTGCTTTTGTTCCAGACAGGGCTAAACCTGGTCAGCTATACCCGTCGGACATCTGCAGATCTCAGCCAGAACACACTCAAAATGCTAATCTCTACCTCTCCCGCCTCGCCTCGCCTCCCCTGGGTATGCTGTGTTAACCATTCCTGACCAATCGGGATGAGGCTCTCTGGGTACCTATGGGTTTTCCCTCAGCATGGTCCAAGAACCCCACTGAACCCCCTTTCGTTACGCCGGACCCCAACTCCACACCATATCTGTCTGTTATTCAAACTAAGAACGAGACTGACTTTGATGTGGAAGGAGAGCAACACTGTCTGACTTTCGACCACAATCCTGCTGTTGACGAGCTCATAGCTATGAAGCTGCCTGTGGTCTTGGAATATATACTGTAATATGGATCAAACGGTCAGACTCCTACCTAAATCAAAAGATGGATGAAAGGAGAGAGGCGGAAAGAGGGAGGGACAGTACCTGGTCCACTTGGATCCTGAGCTGGGCCTCGGGGCAGGAGGCTGTGGTAGTAGTTCTGGTAAGAATACTGGTTCCGCTGGTATTGGTTTGGCTGGTACTGGTTAGGCTGGTGACCCGGCTCCCCCTGCTCTCTGGCGCCACCTGCTGACCTGTCCAAAGCACAATCACATTCACAGCATACCAGGATCATGACCACTCCTGATAAGTGCAAACTCGGTTTAATTGCATTGCAGTTCACGAGTCCTAATTTAAACACATTCATTGTAATTCTCTCTGGGTATCTGCATACTACAGTTTAGTGCACACAGTCACAAAGTCATTGTGTATTGCATTTAGCTAGTTGATCTGATGGGATATGTATAATAAACATGGTAATACATTGAAGAATATGAGCCAATCTACCAGGGTTGGGGTCATTTCCAATTGAAGGCAGTCAGTTCAGGAAGTAATTTGAATTTAAACTGGAATTTAAAAAATATATATTTCTGAAATAAATATATTCTACTAGTCCTTTCAGTTTATTGAAACGTTATTGAAAATATATGCCCTTTTTCAAATGATTGATTTGTAATTTCAGTTTACTTCCTGAATATTGACTGCAATCCAGCAGTTCATGGAATGTGTAACAACAGCAGTTACATTTACCATATCCGGAGAGACTAGACCTAGTAGCCTATCATATCCACTTTAAAAAAGAATCAACAATTACTAGTGAGAAGCACCCGGCCAAACACCGCACATTTATTTGTAGAAGGGCGCCACCGCGTGGAGAGTTTGCTGAAAGGAATTCGCGCATGTGTGCGTGTGAATGAGAGGGAGAGAGAGAGAGAAAGAGAGAGAAAGAAAGAAAGAAAGAAAGAAAGAAAGAAAGAAAGAAAGAAAGAAAGAAAGAAAGAAAGAAAGAAAGAAAGAAAGAAAGAAAGAAAGAAAGAAAGAAAGAAAGAAAGAAAGAAAGAAAGAAAGAAAGAAAGAAAGAAAGAAAGAAAGAAAGAGATCACATTGCAGTAGGCTACTCACCAAAGATGGGTAGCCGTGGTTTGACCGGATCTAGGGCTACTGAGACCTTGACTCCTTCTGGGATTGGCTGCGAGACCAGGCTGAAACGGCTCTGCTTCGGCGGAGCCTTGTCATAAGGATAACCTGTGGTCCTTCTTGTGTTTTGACCTCGGAAAACAAAGTCGAGCCCCCCATCCCGCAACAGCGGCGGTTCAACTTCACTCCGAGCGTCATCTCTGGAGTAGCCCCTGAGAGAGAGGGTTTCTGGGTCTCCGAGTCTTGATAACGGGTGCTGGATGGCTGGTAGTCGAAGAGAAGCAACCGAGGACAGTCTAGACATTGTATCTGTCCAGGATAAAAACGGTTGCAAATGTCACATGGTGATGATAGCATAAAATAGTCCTATTTAATTATATTCGTTATTATTTCGTTAGCTTATTCGTTATTAATACTTCCTCGATAGTTGAGGCGACTCTATTCTGGAGCTCCTTTACTGTGTACCGCGGCAAAGGTATACTTGTTGTGTCTCGTCTCCAACTCGTGTTGGTTTTGCAGTTTGCAGAATAAGGCTATATGTGCGTGGTTGCTACAGACAACAGAAAGCACTCCAACCCTCTCCATCAAAGTGTCTTTACTGCGGTGGTAAATGGTGGGGTTGACTTGTCAACTCAAAGAACAATGGTGTTGTTCTTGGTTTTATGTGGTATTTTTAATGTGTGCAACTTGACAAATTGATAGTCTCACAGCTGAAATACCCCACTGCGAAAAATATGCAATGTGATTAAGTTGAATCAACGTGGAAATCGGATTGGATTTCCAAAAAGTAATCAATGTAAGGGATTTTCGTATTTTTTTTAACACATTTTCCGAACTGTGGGGAATGTAGTCTACATGGAACCTTAATTACACATTTAGAAAAGACAGTAGGCCTATAGCATTTGCCCAAAAGTTATTAGAGTGGGTTCCAATAGCCTATTATATGTATCCCTGCCTGTCAAAATGCACTGCACTGCTCGCAGTTGCTATGCAGCCCGCAAACAACTGCTGAAATCAGCGTGCAGCAAAACCAGGGAAATGTGAGAGCATTACTGGCATTACTCGTCGCAGACTGTAGTCATATAGTGATAATAAATCCCACCTATCCATTTGCGTAACTTCCACAATTAGACTATTGCAATGTGCGGGCACGTGCGCGTAGGAGTTGGTTCCATTCCAAAAGGGTACAGGTCAAGTTCCTACGCACGTCGAAGACGGGGCGACGCACTTCCAGCAGCGCTGTGCAACAAGTGTAGACTTGACTAATTATCGGAGTAGAGACATTGACGCCCCCCTGCGCGCACACATGGCCTATAAGTGCAAGATCTCTTACGCTTTGAACACACCGACTGGGAAGGTCGTTTTAGCACACCAGAAGTACATTCATTTCCAATGGAACACTGCGTTTGACTTGCAGGATTGCGTTGCAGAGGCAGTTGCAGTGCGTTCTGTGTGGTGCATATGTTGGATTTATCAAACTGTATGCGTCAAACTGTATGTTAACGGGTTGACAGAAATGGTAGCAGAAGGTGAATGTTGAACTTTTGTTGCACACATATCCAGATGACGCTGCATACTATTTTGCGCAATGTTGCAGTCGGTGTGTTTAAAGCGTTAACCTCCACGCTGCAGCCATGAGTCTCATGGAAACGCTGACACCAGGAGCATGTATAGGCTCCCGAGTTTCGCAGCGGTCTAAGACACTGCGTCTCAGTACTAGAGGCGTCACTGCAGACCCTGGTTCAATCCCGGCCTGTATCACAACCGGCCGTGATCGGGTGTCCCATAACCCAGCTTCGTCCGGGTTTGGGGAAACCGGGGTAGGCCGTCATTGTAAATACGAATTTGTTCTTAACTGACTTGCCTAGTTAAATAAAAGGTTAGTAACGTTAGTAACGTTGTGTCTGGAGCTTCAAACAAGGTGGGCTTCAATAATCACACAGACTCATTAGCCAGTTATCAATGGGATCCGGCTGGCATTCACCTACATTCATATTTGTCACAGGTGAAAGGGCAAATCAATGATCTTGGTGCAGATCTTTTACAATTATCCGGGTAATCAGGGTTGTAAGTATAGGCATTATTGAGTTTTGCCATCCTGAAATGTCAATAAAATTGAGTTTGATTTAATTCGACTGTTACTGTCTCAGCAACCAAGTGGAGAGGGAATGGTGTTGGCGCACGCGGGTCTTCCGCAGCAACTCCAGGTTCCTTTATAAATGTAATTACATGGCTTGTGTTTTGTTTTCTTGGTTACTATTGTGTCGGTTAAGTCACAAGCTACATAATGTTCTGCAAGAGACTATGATCGGCTGTATCCAAGCAACGATCAAACATGCTGCCCTGTGTGTGAGAGACGCAAGAATAGGAGACTGTTTTCAAAGCTGGAACACCAGGTTAGAAATGGTCAAACCACGAACCTAACATGTTTTGCTGAAGGTATTGGCCTAATGCAAACAAAACTGAGGAATACTTTCGTTCCAGCTTGTCCTAAATCAGTTGTTAGCAGGACAGGCCTGAAGATATGAAAAATACAATTCCATTGTAAATTAATGCTGATTGCAAAGAAGGCCATATTCAGCACATAATTTAACCTACTTCTGTGCTGTAGGTCACATTGACCTTATGTTACATGGAGACGCGCGCGTTTCCGGCTCCTCAAACCGCATCACAGGCTACAGGCCAGACTATGAAGCAAATCCTCACCACATCATTAATAATATCACTATGTTAATAAGTTAGCAAGCTAAGCCAAAGTCTTCAATGTCACCCTCTCGCCCTCACTGTTATGTGTGAATTGCGAGGCCTAACTTCTTAAATCACATTTATCAGAACAATAAGACTTGTATTGAATTATGAAGATAAATTAAAAATATAAACTTAACATTACATTTTTAAAACATAGGCTGCGCATGCGTTAATTGCTTACTGTATCATGGTTCTCACCCTAAACTGCGATACAACTTTGACCTAAAGAATAAATAATACATAAATAATAATACATAGCTTTGATGTTATTAATTAGCATAATAAGACATATTATCTAACACCACTGTGTCGTTGGAAAATGACTTGAATTTGCCCTTTAAATGTCCCCAAGTGTTCCATGAAACTTTATTTAATGGACATGAATAAGATATGAACCTTAACCTAGGATATTTATTTAGCCTCGCCAATCTGTTCGACCGTCTGCATATCCATCACCCCCAACCTCTCGCGATATATAGCCCATATATATCAGGCGGGATGGGGGCGCTTCGTCCACTTGGAGGGGCGTTGGGTTTCTCTTGAGGGTGTCTTGGTGAGGACTGTCTGGAACATTTAGGGTCTGACCTCTACTCCACGAGGAGGAACTTGCAAACATGTCGGACGCTGTGATTAGCTTCATTAAGGACTTTTTGGCTGGTGGTATTGCTGCTGCCATCTCCAAGACAGCTGTTGCTCCAATCGAGCGTGTAAAGTTGTTGCTCCAGGTAAGACTTGAGTGAGAATAATTGTTTTCCAGTCGCTGTCATAAAGTTTATATATTATTGGTTATGCATTGAGTGCGCCGAAGTCACACTTTTAGAGTAAGATTCTAATAAAATTAGATTAATGTGGCAAATGTTTGTCATAAAGGCAGACGTGAGAAAAAGGCGCTTTGGTTTCTTACGCACGTGACTTGTAGCTGTCCAAGGTGCTATTGAGCTTTCTAATTGGATTCGATAGGACTCAGGAATTGGCATTTTGTTCTGGACAGAAACCGAATGATATGAATTTTAGGTTCATAAAATAAAAAGTACTATTTTGAATAACAGAAAGTTAATTTATACGATGCCTTCTTATATTTTAGTGTTGATTTCAAGTACACGTAATGCTATGTTTCGATTCATAGGGTGATAATTAATTAGGACAAAATGTCGATAATCGTTTGGATAAAAGAGCGACGATATTTGGTTTAGGCCTAAAGCTAAATATATCCAGGCGCATGCAACCCAATACGCACAGACTGTGCTCAAGTAACATGAAGCAATGGCCAGTGTACAACGCCGCTGAGAATAGCTGATTAGAACAGAAAGTACACACATACATTTGTACAAACCCGTGACTATTAGTGAATTAGGAATTTGGCCCAACAACAAACTCAATATTGTTAGCATCTTGCTATAAGATAAACGTCAGTTTCGTAATACAAAGTAGGACAAATCCGATTGACTTGCTTTTTGTTGCTGACTGAATTGACGCTAAATTGACAAATGAATTGTCTTCTGTTGTTCTGCTCTCCAGGTCCAACATGCCAGCCAACAAATCACAAAGGAAATGCAGTATAAAGGGATCATGGACTGCGTTAGGAGGATCCCCAAAGAGCAAGGCTTTATCTCCTTCTGGAGAGGCAACCTGGCCAATGTGATTCGTTACTTCCCCACCCAAGCCCTCAACTTCGCTTTCAAGGACAAGTACAAGAAGATCTTCCTTGGAGGAGTGGACCAGAAGACACAGTTCTGGCGTTGGTTCGCCGGTAACCTGGCATCCGGTGGCGCAGCCGGTGCCACCTCTCTTTGCTTCGTTTACCCACTTGACTTCGCCAGAACCAGGCTCGCGGCCGACATCGGAAAAAGCGGAGCCGAGAGAGAGTTCAGCGGTCTTGGCAGCTGTCTCAGCAAAATCTACAAGACCGACGGTATCAAGGGCCTGTACCAGGGATTCAACGTGTCGGTCCAAGGCATCATTATCTACAGAGCTGCTTACTTTGGAGTCTACGACACAGCCAAGGGTGAGGAGCAGGAGCTAAAGTCCAATCATACATCTAAGTAGCTGTTTGCAATTGGGACGATGTTGTAAAAGTCGTGTATTTTACACAGAAATGGGCGCAGAATCTCAATTATGTTGCTCTACATCTTCTAGGTATGCTGCCCGACCCCAAGAACACGCACATCTTCATCAGCTGGATGATTGCCCAGAGCGTCACCGCAGTCGCCGGTATTATCTCGTACCCCTTTGACACCGTCAGACGTCGTATGATGATGCAGTCAGGACGCAAATCAGGTGAGCCAGTTGTCGGCATACTCATTGATTAATATCACTGTAACTGATCCATGGACATATTCAATTAGATTTATGCAGCTTAAATGACGCATGGCGATTGTAATTGAGTTGCTTACAGTGTGCCTGCCTGTAAACCACATTTTAATGATCAATGTGTCAACTTCAATAGCGGACATCATGTACACTGGCACAATCGACTGCTGGAAGAAGATCGCCAAGAATGAGGGAGGCAAAGCCTTCTTCAAGGGGGCCTGGTCCAACGTGATCCGAGGCATGGGCGGCGCCTTCGTCTTGGTACTCTACGACGAGATCAAGAAGTACACATAAACATTCACATCTCACTAAGGAAACCCTTCACCACATGTCTTAATTGTATAATTGAATGATACCAGCTTGGGTGAATTATCGGGGTGATGTGTATTCTATTGAGCCAGTCCAGGAGTCCTTTGCTCCTTCTCCCCAGTGTATTTGGTCATGTGAGCAACGCATGGACTCTGAAACCTGTATATATCTTACCCAAGATGTGCAGAAAAACGCACATCCAGGCCTACCAGTTGACTGTCAAACTGGTCCAGAAAATGAATTGTTCAATTTAATTACATACCTACTGCAAACAAAGATTGCATCCACTCTTCTCAGTTATTTTTTCCTCTCATAGTAAGCCAAATGAATGTCCTCTTCACAGCAGCCGCTGTCCTCCAAGGGCCTCACGTCCCTGTGTTGTCATATCTCACTGTCCTCCAAGGGCCTCACGTTCCTGGGTTGTGTCATATCTCACTGTCCCACAATAAACAT
>CM042424.1:18149913-18357413 GCA_023634145.1 Thymallus thymallus
ATCTGGGGAAAGAATGCCAAGCTGACCTTGGATCAGTGTTTAGGGGCAACTATTGCCTTATTGGTGTGGACTCCTCCCAGAGCACAGCTCTCAGGACCAGGCTGCCCGGGACGCTGCCACACTGGCTTGACCGGGTAGGGGTGTGGCAGTGGTAGCGATGACAGATGATGCCCTGGCACTGTGGTGGTGGTTGGTACTGACAGGCCTGGGGCTCTTTCCTGAAGAAACAAGGCAACATGGGTCAATACTACTACTGATTTACAGACTATTACTACTACATTAATCACATACTACTATTACTATACTACACATACAGTATGATGTACTACCGTCTTCCAAATGTAACAACCTCCATGTAAAAAAGATATGGGCCATGTACATTCAACTACTACATTGCATCATATGTGACGTTTGTGGGATGAGCTAAATATAATCCATGGGGAAAAAACTAATTAAAATAACAGCTGTGAGCATTTTGTATTTTTTTTGTGCACTTTAAACACGGATAGTTCACTCAAAAAAACTATATTTTAAAATTGTGCGTGTCAGCACCAACTTTCAGTACAGAGCAAAAACTGCGATGCTGCGTGATACTGAACGTTTAGGGACGGCGAACATTCAGTCAGCTACACAGACACTATAGAAGCTCCACAGGAGAGGAGAGGGGGGAGCTGGGACAGTTTTATGACACCTTCACACCATGTCATAAATTAGGGAGGAGGGAAACTTCCTGTCTCTGCCTTTCAGTATCAACCTGAAGAATGCCTTTGTCTACAAAGAGACTCCTGCCGCCCAAAACTTTAACGGACAAATAATTAACTTTGGAACAATATTCATAAGATAGGAATGCTAAGAATGGTCCGTGTGGACCTAAATAATAATCCTGTCATATTGCTTTTTATTTTGTGATGTCATTAAAAACTGTATAACGAAAATACTGTAACTTAGGAAGGAAACACATTGTAGCTGTAAAGTCTCCATCCAATAGGATGTTAATACAATATGAAGAACAATTAAACTATTTTTGAGTAGATAGAAATGTGATTTTAGTCTTTTAATGAGATAATGGTTTTTCATGGCCGTTGCACATTAACTAAGCCACGCCCCTAACGAGGTCAGAAGAGCGTGTCGGTGTGGTGGAACCGCCTTTCTGACCAGAGTGCTTAAAAGGACTCGCTTACAAAATGTACATTAGACCAAGCAGACGGACGATGTAACTCTCAATCTATACGCAAGAAGAAGAAACTCACGTAGAATTTACCAGTTTGCAGCTGGTATGTGAAGTAGTCTAGAACCCATCTACAGACAACCGCTGAAGTACCCGTTCTAACAACCACTCCACTACCAGAGAACAAAGCATAGTGTGACATCTGGTGGACAAACCAGAGTCTTACAACCACTCCACTACCAAAGAGAGACGACGATCGAGGACAGCTAAGCGTAAATATATATTGCATTTCTAATCCGAATAAGCGGTGATTATGGTGCTAAGTATTGGTATTTCCGTGAGCGTAGCTTACAAATGTCCCGATAGTTGAATGTCTTTGTCTCTTCTTAACCCTCCCTTTCCTCCCAAAACCAACAGTCATGCTTATGTTAGTGCACTAGGGACTGGTATTCATTGTATTACGTTAGGGATCAATAACCTATATTGTGTGTGTGTGTGTTATGTATTCTGTTATTATTTAGTTAGTAAATAAATAATTAAGCCAATTTGTGTATTACTGATTTATCAAGGAGGTTAGGGTTCTTGCAGATATCAAGAAAATACGATGTTTAGAATGAGACTGATATTTGGTAATAATACATTAATAAAGTGACTTATCAATAGATGAATATATCTCCTAAGATTTAAATTTGGGAGATAGTAAATCATTAACATCTTTTCCCGTGTTGCCCCAAATTCCTAATGAGTTAATTGTTACATGATTAATTGAATCACGCAATAATTAAACACAGTTAATTGATTTGAAAGTAACAGTCATCACATTAATGCAAGTCACGTCACGACCCAGTCATGAAACCAGTAATTAGGCTTCTCCAAGCTCTGATGCTGCTGATGGTCGTTAGTAGCCTACCAAACTTGCAAACTGCCTGGTACTCAGCACTCTATTGTCCCTCTAATCACTTTGACATCACTGCAAACATGATCAAAAATCTAATCAAACACTTCATGAGAGCCCATGAGCTCATGTTGCGCAACATTTCTATAGGCTGTGCAATTGCGTGAGAAAACAGAGTGATGGCCTCTATTAAAAAGAGGAGGATCAGCTTTCTATAGGCTAGACCTACTATATTTATTTGTCAACTTTCCTAATATTAAGCACATTGCTTCTCTTTACAACAGGAGTATAGCTTACCTGGCTGGCATGAAAATGAACCACAGGAAAAGCCTCCTCCGTTCACTATTTAAGTGCATAGACGACATGTATGTTTTTTCGACACACAAATGTCACATATATTATATGTAAAAACGAGATTATATCAAGAATAGCCTGATGGGTGAATGATATATTATCACTTGTAAATTATGCCCGGCATAAGGAAAGTAACAATTAAGGTTGCAAAGGGTCGGGAACTTTACGGTAAATTTCCCCTGTTGCCTCCATCATCCTCCAAATCCCACCAACATCAGCTGCCTCAGAGCACAACTGGTCCTTGTTTGGGAACACACACACCAAAGCACGCAACAAGGGTTGAAAAATTGGTGGCCATCCAGGCAAATTCGAGGCTTTTTGAGCCTGACAACGAGCCATCCTCAACAAGGTTGGAAAGTGACAGTGAAGATGAGGCCTCAGAGTCTGATGTTCAAGAGGTGGATATTGAGGAGGTCCAGGGAGAAGACATGGAAGCCTGAGAGGAAGACAACCAAAGCTTTAGTTTCTAGACTATCATTTTACAGATGCGATGTGATGTATCATTGGGGATAATTCAATATTCCCTTTCTTTTGTTGTTCAGTGAAATCATCCCATGTGAAGAGTCAACTCATTTAATTAACCTACAACCATGTGTGCATTGCAGTGCTTATAATGTGAAGAAATAGCCTGATTGATTGATAGGTAGGTAGGTAGGTAGGTAGGTAGGTAGGTAGGTAGGTAGGTAGGTAGATAGGTAGATAGGTAGATAGGTAGATAGGTAGATAGGTAGATAGGTAGATAGGTAGATAGGTAGATAGGTAGATAGATAGATAGATAGATAGATAGATAGATAGATAGATAGATAGATAGATAGATAGATAGATAGATAGATAATTTATTGATCCCAGACGGGGGACATTTCTTAATAGTTTATCAACATTTTAAGCTAAACGTTCTGATCTGTTGCATCCGCCTCATTGCATAAAAAACGTTTTTTTTTTATACTAGTGGTTGTAATAATTTGGGATCTATCACATCCCACAACTGTCCCAGACTATGTTTGGAGTTGTTATTTCTCGCACAATAGAATAGGTCTACTTCTGTACTATGGGGGATAGTAGATTGTTATAGGCTAGTGCTTTTGCTGTTTGTCGGGCCTACTCATCTTGTTGGCTGACAAAGTAAATGTGGACAGTTCTTCCAATAACTTCAATATGCACCTGGGAATTGGTTAAGGATGCGCACAGTTGCGTCCCCGATGTCTCTGTTTCACTTGTAGCCTGTGAGAAAGACCTGATTACGTGACGGAGAGCCATGTGAGTGAGAGGTGCTTCGGAGCAAGCAGGGAATTATCCTTGTTATATGCAGCCCAAGGGCACAACAGCCACAGGTTGCAAATGGCATGGATTTTTTTTTAAGGAGCATTACGGCCACACAAAGGGGATGCCGCTGGGAAATTCAAGGCATTATCAAGTGCTTGTCAAATTGTGAATGAGAGAGACTGATGAAGTGTGTACAGCCTCCGCAAAAAACTAAGCAGAGCTCATGCCTTTCATGCAACTTTTTTCAAATCATCATTATCAGCAGCCTTAGAATGTATTAAAATCAAAACACAGCCTGACGTTTGTATCACAACTGAAGTTACATTAATAACTCTAAATGAAGCATTTAGGAGGACCTGTTTCTTTGTTAACCTCAACAAAGAATAGCAGCATGTTAACACTCCCTCAAATAATTTGGAGAAAACGTCCTTTCTATTTTATTCAATTGTATTCTTCATACTATAAAATAATGGCATGTAATTCTTGTCTGCTAAATGAACTAGTGTATCCCACAGCCATTTGGTTTAGCCAGATCAGGACCTAACATAAAGGACAGCAATTCTGTTCTTCTGAAATATACTACATTTTCTTCATATCATGCTTCTTTAGACCTTCTGTAGGCTATATTACATGGATTTATTAGACTTTTTAAAATGCAGATGTTCCCAAGGTCTGCATCAGTGGCTTGTAGGCTATGTGTGAAAGACAGGAGATGATAAATGTGTTTATGTTAATTAAACGGTCAGTTGCCGTGAGACCGGCAGTTATTTTGACCACCGGCTGACAATTTTGTGACCGCCACAGCCCTATGCGTGAGCAGTTACTAATTTAGCTAAATACAAGTCATCTGAACACAAGTGTGACACGTGTATACAGTAGGGAGTAATTTTTATGTTTTGGTCTTCTCAGCTTATTTCAGCATATTGATTATGAATTTGGACATTTAAAACTAGTGTTTTGACGCTCGGCTACAGTATATATAAAAAATCAATGACAACAGGAAGCAGTATCATTTTCAACTTGTATTTTGAGAATCTAAAAAAATATTATTTTTCAACATGATTCTACGTCATCAGGTAAAAACCAATGAATGCTATGATTTATTTTGATATCGTGAAAATAAGTTTGTCCTAAGAGCTCAGCGCTTTTGATCTCCAAAACATGGCATGCTAACAAAAATGTGATTATGTTAACAGTGGACTAATGGAAAAATGACCAAAAGGTGTTTTGAGTAAAGTGATCCTGTAAAAGAACAAACATGAATTATGCAAATTCAGTCTCTCTTAATAAAATGACAGAAAAAAGTGGTCTTACGGCTATTGAAAGAAATTGAGCATCAGTTCTTCAGAGTTTACCTGGTGACGTTCTGCTGGAGTACCGCTCCATCTTGGAGGGCGATCTGTCCATGGCAGAGAGCGAGGTGGCGGTGCCCAGGTATCCGGCTTGGCGCTGGTAGTCTGCCAGCTGCTCTGCCCTCTTCATGCCCCGGGTGGGCCTCACTGACTCTAGCCTCTGCAGGAAAGCCTGGTGATAAAGGATGGTAATGAAGGGTACCTGTATAATGTCTTCCTAAAACATTCACAACCTATACATACCACATTCATATGCAGCACATACGCCAATTGCAAGACATAACTATAATATCAACTATGAAATGCCTATTAAGTGCTTTATGAATATGGTGAGGGTTATGAAGCCATTATGTACAGTTGAAGTCGGGGGTTTACATACACTTAGGTTGAAGTCATTAAAACTCATTTTTCAAACCACTCCACAGATTTCATGTTAACAAACTATAGTTTTGGCAAGTCGGTTAGGACATCTACTTTGTGCATGACACAAGTAATTCTTCCAACAATTGTTTACAGACAGATTATTTCACTTATAATTCACTATATGACAATTCCAGTGGGTCAGAAGTTTACATACACTAAGTCGACTGTGCCTTTAAACAGCTTGGAAAATTCCAGAAAATTACATCATGGCTTTAGAAGCTTCTGATAGGCTAATTAACATAATTTGAGTCAATTGGAGGTGTAGCTGTGGGTGTATTTCAAGGCCTACCTTCAAACTCAGTGCCTCTTTGCTCAACATCATGGGAAAATCTAAAGAAATCAGCCAAGACCTCAAAAAAAAAAAAAGTGTAGACCTCCACAAGTCTGGTTCATCCTTGGGAGCAATTTCCAAACGCCTGAAGGTACCACATTCATCTGTACAAACAATAGTACGCAAGTATAAACACCATGGGACCACGCAGCCGTCATACTGCTCAGGAAGGAAACACCTTCTGTCTCCTAGAGATGAATGTGCAAATCAATCCCAGAACAACAGCAAAGGACCTTGTGAAGATGCTGGAGGAAACAGGTACAAAAGTATCTATATCCACAGTAAAATAAGTCCTATATCGACATAACCTGAAAGGCCGCTCAGCAAGGAAGAAGCCACTGCTCCAAAACCGATATAAAAAAGCCAGACTACGGTTTGCAACAGCACATCGTACTTTTTGGAGAAATGTCCTCTTGTCTGATGAAACAAAAATAGAACTGTTTGGCCATAATGACCATTGTTATGTTTGGAGGAAAAAGGGGGAGGCTTGCAAGCCAAAGAACACCATCCCAACCATGAAGCACGGGGTTGGCAGCATCATTTTGTGGGGGTGCTTTGCTGCAGGAGGGACTGGTGCACTTCACAAAATAGATGGCATCTTGAGGAAGGAAGATTATGTGGATATATTGAAGCAACATCTCAAGACATCAGTCAGGAAGTTAAAGCTTGGTCGCAAATGGGTCTTCCAAATGGACAATGACCCCAAGCATACTTCCAAAGTTGTGGCAAAATGGCTTCAGGACAACAAAGTCAAGGTATTGGAGTAGCCATCACAAAGCCCTGACCTCAATCCTAGAAACTTTGTGGGCAGAACTGAAAAAGTGTGTGAGAGCAAGGAGGCCTACAAACCTGACTCAGTTACACCAGTTCTGTCAGGAGGAATGGGCCAAAATTCACCCAACTTATTGTGGGAAGCTTGTGGAAGGCTACCTGAAACGTTTGACCCAAGTTAAACAATTTAAAGGCAATACTTCCAAATACTAATTGAGTGTATGTTAACTTCTGACCCACTGGGAATGTGATGAAATAAATAAAAGCTGAAATAAATAATTCTCTCTACTATTATTCTGACATTTCACCTTCTTAAAATAAAGTGGTGATCCTAACTGACCTAAGACAGGGAATTTTTACTAGGATTAAATTTCAGGAATTGTGAAAAACTTAGTTTAAATGTATTTGGTTACGGTGTATGTAAACTGTAGACTTCAACTGTAGGTACCATTCAACATTGTCACACTCTGGCAGAGCACAACACACTACTTTACATCCCTTTCCAGTTTTGACCTGAAAATCAGAAGTTAATTGTGTGTGTAGAAATGGATACTGAATGGTATACAGTATAAGCTAAGCGTTTCAAAAAGGTAAATATTGTGTAACATTACAGACCACTTAGTCTATTTTGATAATCCAGCCCAGGTGTCATTGATAGAGCAGGCAGCTGCAGGAATTCCTCACACCACACAACATGCACAGCACACTTCAAGTCAAACTAAACGGATCTGTCTGAAATAATAAAGCGTTCTCCCCACCACTGTTGTAGGTATAAAGTGGGAGGAGCTGGAGAGATGTAAACGCTCTCCAATCCAAAGACAGAACTATTGTTGAACTAGGACATATATAAGTTTTAATGAAACTCATGAGGCATTACTAAGTAACATTCTTCAAGAATCAAATGGGTGAATACCATTCATTTATACAGAGCATTCTGAAAGGATTCAGACCGCTTGACTTTTCTTTATGTATTTAAAAATAGGCAAGTCAGAACAAATTCTTATTTAGAATGACGGCCTACCCCGGCCAAACCCGGACGACGCTGGGCCGATTGGGAGTCCCATAAGGCGGAGCACAATCACGGCCGGATTGTGATACAGTCTGGATCTGCCAGAGAAGAATGGGAGAAACTCCCCAAATACAGGTGTGCCAAGCTTGTAGCGTCATACCCAAGAAGACTTGAGGCTGTAATCGCTGCCAAAGATGCTTCAACAATGTTCTGAGTAAAGTTTCTGAATTCTTATTTAAATGTGATATTTCATTTGTAAATTTTTTTATAAATTTGCAAATGTTCTAAAAACCTGTATTTGCTCTGTCATTAATGGGTATTATGTGTAGATTGATAAGGACTTTAGGCTGTAACGTAACAAAATGTGGAAAAAGTCAAGGGGTCTGAATACTTTCCGAATGCACTGTAAGTCCAAAAATGTATATAGTAACTGTTGATTTCCCCTTTAAAGGCAGATTCAGCGAAATGATGTTGCCACGAGCAGCACCGCAGATACTGAGATGAACCAGGGCACCAGAACAGAGGAGGAGTTGATCCTCGCGCTTCAACGCTCTTAGTTGTTGCGGAAATTGAACCACTACGCTGTTTACTTTCTGCATCTACGTCATATCGTTGACTCGACCTTTAACACATGATTGACAAAAGATGACGGTATCTGGACATATCCTGATTTGTGAAAGACGCAAAGAATGGGTGCTGGTAGTTGGGTAAAAACAGCTTTTGTATGTGTGTGAGAGAGAGAGTCAGTGAGTGAGTAAGAAAGGGAGACTACTATTCAACTTATGCTGCACAGTAGTTCATTCAGAGAGGGATTAAATCCAGTCAGCAAGATGAGCATGCAGATGAGGTTCTATGATGTCATAGACCCCTCCCCCCCCCAAACCACCACACCCCTTTTCCATTCCTTGTGACATTACACAAGAGCAACACTTTGCTGACTTATGAGGCTTTGGGCTCCTCTCCCTAATTTAACTGGTTGGTTGGCCCCTAGCCATGACCTTGCCCTTATTGGAAGTACATGGCAGGAGTTCACATGAACCCTTCCTTACACACAGTCCACACACATTCTAACTACTTCACCCCTCCCATCATGTTCAATAGCTAGGTCTCTCGCAAATAGATTTTATTTCAATGAGAAGCTGGATAAATAAAAGTGAAAATTAAACTAAAGTATTATCCCAAAACATTACTAAAACACACAAAATAAAATGGTCCTAAATCCCTGAAATGTTGTCTTCTCGTACACTGTGAGTAGACAGTTAATGTAGGAAACAGATACGTTTCCAAGGCCACACCACCAGAGACCTTAATGAAACTGGGAGAGAGGATAGTGAGCCCTGAAAAGCAGAGGTAAAAGACGTGGCCCATCCAGAGTAAAAATAACCAGCGCTCAGCCAGTAGCTCAACATGTCACATGCAGTCACGCTCCCACCAACAAGCCCTTCGGAGAGGAGATCTCAGTGAGACTGCCTTGTTTCCATACCTAGATCTTCCTGACAAAGGTTAAGAATGGTCCCCACATTTCATAGGAGGAAGAACTGACTTTATCTAAACCCGTTGATAGAAAATATATCTCTCAGACAGTGTGTATTACAATATGCTAAAACATGCATAGAGCCAGGTAGGGACAAGGTATTCATATCTCTCTAAGGTCACACTTTACATAGTCCCTAATTATGATCTATAGATGGTCAAACTATCTGTTGATATGCAACTGCTTGCTAAAGTTAGGGTTAGAATAAGGGTTAGGTTAAGGTTAAGGTCAGGGTTAAGGCTAGTGTTAGTGGATCATTAGTTGAAATGTTGTTGATGGTAACTGAACATCTACAAACCATCTACTTGGGACTATCCAAATAAAGTGATACCTTCTCTCAAACTATATAGTGTACACTGAGAGAGGGACAGTCAACTACCGTGAACAACTCCAATGCTGGACAAATGAGCCGCGGAGAGACAGTGTGTGTGTGTGTGTGTGTGTGTGTGTGTGTGTGTGTGTGTGTGTGTGTGTGTGTGTGTGTGTGTGTGTGTGTGAGTGAGTGAGTGAGTGAGTGAGAAAGAGTGAGCAAGTTTGTGTGAGGTGTGTATATACATCACACAGTATATTCAATTACCACACTAAGAATAGAGGGAGGGAGGAGAGTAAGAGAGAGAGAGCAAGAGAGAGACAGAGCGAAAGAGAGCACTGCAAGACAGCTACAGTACTGTAAAGCCGGTCCCAGCCAGCAGACTGACTGCTCATTTCACAGTGGGAGGTTTGGAGATAAAAGGTACATGTTGCTAATCACTGCAAACCATGAGCATTTTGGGATTAATTCCCCATTTCTTTTTACAAATTAATAAAAAATGAAAAGCTGAAATGTGTTGAGTCATTAAGTATTCAACGCCTTTGTTATGGCAAGCCTAAATAAGTTCAGGAGTCACATAATAAGTTGCAAGGTCTCACTGTGTCTGCAATAGTAGTGTTTGGCATGATTTCTGAACCCCACAAATGCAATTATCTGTAAAGTCCCTCAGTCGAGCAGTGAATTTCAAAAACAGATTAAACCACAAAGACCACAGAGGTTTTCCAATGCCTCACAAAGAAGGGAACCTATTGGTAGACGAGTAAAAAAATAAAAAAAAATAATAATGCCTTCAGAAGAAAAAAATAAACAGGCAAAGTGTCAATACAGGACTATGATTGAATCGTACTACACCGGCTCTGACACTCGTCGGATGTGGCAGGGCTTACAAACTATTACGGACTACAAAGGGAAACCCAGCCGTGAGCTGCCCAGTGACGAGAGCCTATCAGATTAACTAAATGCCTTTTATGATCACTTCGAGGCAAGCAACACTGAAGCATGCATGAGAGCACCAGCTGTTACGGGCGACTGTGTGATCACACCATCAATAGAGATGATCGTGGTCTATATGAAAAGGAGGGCCGAACACGCCCCCATTCACATCGGGGCTGTAGTGGAGTGAGTCGAGAGCATCAATGTCCTTGGTGTCCACATGACCAACAAACTATCATGGTCCAAAAACACCAAGACAGTCGTGAAGAGGGCACAACAATACTTTTTCCGCCTGAAAAGACTGAAAAGATTTGGCATGGGTCCCCAGATCCTCAAAAAGTTATACAGCTGCACCAGAGAGCATCCTGACCGGTAGCATCAAATCAAATGTTATTGGTCACATACACGTGTTTAGCAGATGTTAATGCGGGTGTAGCCGAATGCTTGTGCTTCTAGTAACAGCAGTGCAGTAATATCTAACAATTACACAACATATACCCAATACACAAATCTAGTAAGGAATGAATTAGGACTATATACATACAGTGGGGAGAACAAGTATTTGATACACTGCCGATTTTGCAGGTTTTCATACTTACCAAGCATGTAGAGGTCTGTAATTTTTATCATAGGTACACTTCAACTGTGAGAGACAGAATCTAAAACAAAAATCCAGAAAATCACATTGTATGATTTTTAAATAATTAATTTGCATTTTATTGCATGTCATAAGTATTTGATCACCTACCAACCAGTAAGAATTCCGGCTCTCACAGATCTGTTTTTCTTTAAGAAGCCCTCCTGTTCTCCACTCAATACCTGTATTAACTGCACCTGTTTGAAATCGTTACCTGTATAAAAGACACCTGTCCACACACTCAAACAGACTCCAACCTCTCCACAATGGCCAAGACCAGAGAGCTGTGTAAGGACATCAGGGATAAAATTGTAGACCTGCACAAGGCTGGGATGGGCTACAGGACAATAGGCAAGCAGCTTGGTGAGAAGGCAACAACTGTTGGCAAAATTATTAGAAAATGGAAGAAGTTCAAGATGACGGTCAATCTCCCTCGGTCTGGGGCACCATGCAAGATCTCACCTCGTGGGGCATCAATGATCATGAGGAAGGTGAGGGATCATCCCAGAACTACACAGCAGGACCTGGTCAATGACCTGAAGAGAGCTGGGACCACAGTCTCAAAGAAAACCATTAGTAACACACTGCGCCGCCATGGATTAAAATCCTGCAGCGCACACAAGGTACCCCTGCTCAAGCCAGCGCATGTCCAGGCCCGTCTGAAGTTTGCCAATGACCATCTGGATGATCCAGAGGAGGAATGGGAGAAGGTCATGTGGTCTGATGAGACAAAAATAGAGCTTTTTGGTCTAAACTCCACTCGCCGTGTTTGGAGGAAGAAGGATGAGTACAACCCCAAGAACACCATCCCAACCGTGAAGCATGGAGGTGGAAACATCATTCTTTGGGAATGCTTTTCTGCAAAGGGGACAGGACGACTGCACCGTATTGAGGGGAGGATGGATGGGGCCATGTATCGCGAGATCTTGGCCAACAACCTCCTTCCCTCAGTAAGAGCATTGAAGATGGGTCGTGGCTGGGTCTTCCAGCATGACAACGACCCGAAACACACAGCCAGGGCAACTAAGGAGTGGCTCCGTAAGAAGCATCTCAAGGTCCTGGAGTGGCCTCCAGACCTGAACCCAATAGAAAATCTTTGGAGGGAGCTGAAAGTCCGTATTGCCCAGCGACAGCCCCGAAACCTGAAGGATCTGGAGAAGGTCTGTATGGAGGAGTGGGCCAAAATCCCTGCTGCAGTGTGTGCAAACCTGGTCAAGGAAACGTATGATCTCTGTAATTGCAAACAAAGGTTTCTGTACCAAATATTAAGTTCTGCTTTTCTGATGTATCAAATACGTATGTCATGCAATAAAATGCTAATTAATTACTTAAAAATCATACAATGTGATTTTCTGGATTTTAGATTCCGTCACTCACAGTTGAAGAGTACCTATGATAAAAATTACAGACTTCTACATGCTTTGTAAGTAGGAAAACCTGCAAAATCGGCAGTGTATCAAATACTTGTTCTCCCCACTGTATATGGACGAGCGGCATGGACTAAGATACAGTAGATTAGTATTGAATACAGTATATACACATATGAGGTGAGTAATGCCAGATACATAAAAATTATTAAAGTGACTAGTGTTCCATTTCTTAAAGTGTCCAGTGATTTCTAGTCTATGCCTATAGGAGGCAGCCTTGAATGTGCTAGTGATGGCTGTTTAACTGTCTGATGGCCTTGAGACAGAAGCTGTTTTTCAGTCTCTTGGTCCCAGCTTTGATGCACCTGTACTGACCTTGCCTTTTGGATGTTAGCAAGGTGAACAGGCAGTGGCTCTTTTTGGCCTTCCTGTGACATCGGGTGCTGTAGGTGTCCTGGAGGGCGGTTAGTTTGCCCCCGGTAATGCATTGGGCAGACCGCATCACCCTCTGGAGAGCCTTGCGGTTGCTGGCGGTGCAGCTGCCGTACCAGGCGGTGATACAGCCCGACAGGACGCTTTCAATTGTGCATCTGTAAAGGTTTGTGAGGGTTTTAGGTGCCAAGCCAAATTTCTTTAGCCTCCTGAGGTTGAAGAGGCTCTGTTGCGCCTTCTTCACCACACTGTCAGGAGTTATAAAAAATATTTTATTAAACTAGGCAAGTCAGTGTCTGTGTGGGTGGTCCATTTCAGTTTGTCTGTGATGTGTACGCCAAAGAACTTGAAGCTTTCCACCTTCTCCACTGCGGGCCTATTGATGTGGATAGGGAGGTGCAACTTCTGCTGTTTCCTGAAGTCCACGATCATCTCCTTTGTTTTGTTGACATTGAGTGAGAGGTTATTTTCATGGCACCGCACTCCCAGAACCCTCACCTCCTCCCTGTAGACGGTCTCATCATTGTTGGTAATCAAGCCTACTACTGTTGTATTGTCTGCAAACTTGACGATTGAGTTGGAGGCGTGCTTGGCCACGCAGTCATGGGTGAACAGGGAGTACAGGAGGGGGCTGAGCACGCACCCTTGTGGGGCCCCTGTGTTGAGGATCAGCGAAGTTGAGGTGTTGTTTCCTACCTTCACCACCTGGGGGCGGCCCGTCAGGATGTCCAGGACCCAGTTACACAGGGCGGGGTTCAGACATAATGAACTTAATGATGAGCTTGGAGGTACTATGGTGTTGAATGCTGAGCTGTAGTCAATGAACAGCATTCTTACAGAGGTATTCCTCTTGTCAACAACATTGTAGTTACCTAATTGAGGGCGAAAAGGAGGAAATCTGTACAGAATAAAAATACAAGGCACTAAAGTAATACTGCAAAAAATGTGGCAAAGTGATTAAATGTTTTGTCCAGAATACAAAGTGTTATGTTTGGGGAAAATCCAATACAACACATTACTGAGTACCACTCTCCATATTTTCAAGCAGTGGTGGCTGCATCATGTTATGGGTATGCTTGTAATCCTTAAGGACTGGGGAGTTTTTCAGGATAAAAAATTTACGGAATAGAGCGAAGCACAGGCAACATCGTAGAGGAAAACCTGGTTCAGTCTGCTTTCCAACAGACACTGGGAGATTAATTCACCTTTCAGCAGGACAATAACCTAAAACACAAGGCCAAATATACACTGGAGTTGCTTAACAAGAAGTCAGTGAATGTTCCTGTGTGGCCAAATTACAATTTTTACTTAAATCTGCTTGAAAATATATGGCAATATATGAAAATGTTTGTCTAGCAATGATCAGCAACCAATTCTTTTCTTTTTTTTTTTTTACACCATTTTCGTCGTATCCTATTGGTAGTTCCAGTCTGGTCCCATCGCTACAACTCCCATAAGGACTCGGGAGAGGCGAAGGTTGAGAGCCGCGTGTCCTCCGAAACACAACCCACCAAGCCGCACTGCTTCTTCACACAATGGAAGCCAGCCACACCAATGTGTGGGAGGAACCACCGTCCACCTGGCGACTGAGTCAACGTGCATGCGCCCGGCCCGCCACAGGAGATGCTGGAGCACGATGGGACAAGGACAACCCGCTGGGCCAATTGTGCGTCGCCTCATGGGTCTCCTGGTCATCTGTGCCATACAACATGTACACTAAACATTTACAGTGTTTAAAACCCTCATCTGTGGGATTAGAGGTTGGGGTTGGCCTTGAACTCTATATAATGTCAATCTGTACTGTCACCAGTGGTGTCCACTGCCACCTGCTACTGTCTCTCTGTGGCCGTCCCGTGTCTGCTTTCACTGACCGGCCTGTGCTCTCAGACACACACACTCACACTCACACTAACACAGACACACTCACACTCACACAGACACACTCACACTCACAGACACAGGCACACTCACAGGCACAGGCACAGACACAGACACAGACACACTCACACAGACACAGACACACACACACACACACGCTCACACTCACACAGACACACACTCACACACACACAAGCACAAAAACATGCACAGACACACAATCATCACACACACACACACAGACACAAGCACAAAAACATGTACAGACACACAATCACCGCACACACACACACACACAGTTCAAAAGATTCAGTTTCACACACATGCAACAAGTGGCTCCGTGGCGCAATGGATAGCGCATTGGACTTCTAGGTGAATTCGAGGTGATTCAAAGGTTGTGGGTTCGAGTCCCACCGGAGTCGCACTTTTTCTAAAATTGTGATCCAGGAAAATGTACAAAGTACAATATGATACAGGAAGACAAAATTATCTTAGTTACTGTTTTAGCAAAATGTAGTTGTTAAAAGTAGTAAAGCATTTTGAAAGAGACCTTGAGTAAGACTGAATTCTGCTACGTATCTTTGGCTAAATACATCCAATATTTCTCAACGATCTAATAAAGCACATATCTGTGTGAGCTAAATGTAACATACAGAGCCTTCAGAAAGTATTCAGACTCTTTACTTTCCCCACATTTTGTTACATTATTCTAAAACTTTTTAAAATCGTTTTTCCCCTCATAAATCTACACACAATACCCCATAATGACATCAATCTACACACAATACCCCATAATGACATCAATCTACACACAATACCCCATAATGACATCAATCTACCCACAATACCCCATAATGACATCAATCTACCCACAATACCCCATAATGACATCAATCTACCCACAATACCCCATAATGACATCAATCTACCCACAATACCCCATAATGACATCAATCTACCCACAATACCCCATAATGACATCAATCTACCCACAATACCCCATAATGACATCAATCTACCTACAATACCCCATAATGACATCAATCTACCTACAATACCCCATAATGACATCAATCTACCCACAATACCCCATAATGACATCAATCTACCTACAATACCCCATAATGACATCAATCTACACACAATACCCCATAATGACATCAATCTACACACAATACCCCATAATACCCCATAATGACATCAATCTACACACAATACCCCATAATGACATCAATCTACACACAATACCCCATAATACCCCATAATGACACCAATCTACACACAATACCCCATAATGACACCAATCTACCCACAATACCCCATAATGACACCAATCTACCCACAATACCCCATAATGACACCAATCTACACACAATACCCCATAATGACACCAATCTACACACAATACCCCATAATGACACCAATCTACACACAATACCCCATAATGACACCAATCTACACACAATACCCCATAATGACACCAATCTACACACAATACCCCATAATGACACCAATCTACACACAATACCCCATAATGACACCAATCTACACACAATACCCCATAATGACACCAATCTACCCACAATACCCCATAATGACACCAATCTACCCACAATACCCCATAATGACACCAATCTACCCACAATACCCCATAATGACACCAATCTACCCACAATACCCCATAATGACACCAATCTACCCACAATACCCCATAATGACACCAATCTACCCACAATACCCCATAATGACACCAATCTACCCACAATACCCCATAATGACACCAATCTACCCACAATACCCCATAATGACACCAATCTACCCACAATACCCCATAATGACACCAATCTACCCACAATACCCCATAATGACACCAATCTACCCACAATACCCCATAATGACACCAATCTACCCACAATACCCCATAATGACACCAATCTACCCACAATACCCCATAATGACACCAATCTACCCACAATACCCCATAATGACACCAATCTACCCACAATACCCCATAATGACATCAATCTACACACAATACCCCATAATGACATCAATCTACACACAATACCCCATAATGACATCAATCTACCCACAATACCCCATAATGACATCAATCTACCCACAATACCCCATAATGACATCAATCTACACACAATACCCCATAATTACATCAATCTACACACAATACCCCATAATGACATCAATCTACACACAATACCCCATAATGACATCAATCTACACACAATACCCCATAATGACATCAATCTACACACATCACCCCATAATGAGGAACTCTGGAACTCTGTCAGATTCAATATTCCCTTTCTTTTGTTGTTCAGTGAAATCATCCCATGTGAAGAGTCAACTCATTTAATTAACCTACAACCATGTGTGCATTGCAGCGCTTATAATGTGAAGAAATAGCTAGATAGATAGATAGATAGATAGATAGATAGATAGATAGATAGATAGATAGATAGATAGATAGATAGATAGATAGATAGATAGATAGATAGATAGATAGATAGATAGATAGATAGATAGATAGATAGATAGATAGATAGATAGATAGATAGATAGATAGATATAGATAGATAGATACTTCATTTATCCCCGGGGGGAAATAACAAAAGACAAATACACGATACATGATACATAGAGCGGCAGTATGAAAAAGTATAGAAATACAAGATATTTGGAGTGCTAAAAAAGCTATAAAAAGACATAGCATAGTATGGGTGGTTGGCTGAATATGTACACTATACATTGGTGGATGTTGGATGGTTAACTATACTATACAGGTCGATGGCAGAGAAATACTTAAATACCTGTACAGTAACTGTATATTTACAGAGAGAATGGATCAGAGAGTCACCAGCAGCAAGAGCGACATCATTGATATATACAGAGAATAGAGTCTGCCCGAGAATTGAACCCTGTGGCACCCCCATAGAGACTGGCAGAGGACCGGATAACAGGCCCTCCGATTTGACACACTGAAAACAAATGCATATGATATGAGAGAGGGTAATAATTTTGCATGGTTAAATTAGCTGTACAGGTAAATATACAGTTATATTTACAGATAAGTGTGCCAACTTCAAGCATAACAATTACAATGGCGGACTACATGGTCTTTCTGCAGATGTTTCTCCTGGCTTTAGAATCCATCTTTCTTCAACCGTTGTACTATCTTTCTACTAGCGCTGTGTTTTTAGCAACGGCGGTCACAACCTTTCCCGTCGTGTTGTTGGTCACAATAACCCCGCCCCCAGCCCCCGACGTAAGCATGACGTGGTAAAAGAACGGTTCTAGTCCAGCAAAGAGTTGGAGCACAAAGAACTGGTTTTGCTCTGACATGCACTGTCATCTGTAAGACCTTATATTGACAGGGGTGTTCCTTTCCAAATCATGTCCAAACAATTTAATTTACCACAGGTGGACTCCAGTCAAGATGTAGAAACATCTCAAGGATGATCAATGGAAACAGGAAGCACCTGAGCTCAATTTAGAGTCTCATAGCAAAGAGTCTGAATAGTTATGTAAGCAATGTATTTCTGTTTTTTATTGTTAATACATTTGCAAGCATTTCTAAAAACCTGTTTTCGCTTTGTCGGTATGGGGGATTGTGTCAGTATGGGGGATTGTGTCAGCATGGGGGATTGTGTCAGCATGGGGGATTGTGTCAGCATGGGGGATTGTGTCAGCATGGGGGATTGTGTCAGTATGGGGGATTGTGTCAGTATGGGGGATTGTGTCAGTATGGGGGATTGTGTCAGTATGGGGGATTGTGTGTAGATTGATGAGGGAAAAATAATAATTTAATCAATTGTAAAGGCTGTAATGTAACATAAAGTGGACAAGGTGAAGGGGTCTGAATACTTTCTGAATGCACTGAATATATTTCTCTCTTGCTTCTCCTTCAGTTTGGAAGAAATTCATTTGTCTTTCTCTCTCTGAGTCAACTACTCACCACATCTATCCACTGCAGTGCTAGCTAGCTGTAGCTTCACTACTAGATTCATTCTCTGATCCTTTGATTGGCTGGACAACATGTCAGTTCATGCTGCAAGAGCTCTGATAGGTTGGAGGATGTCCTCCGGAAGTTGTCATAATTACTGTGGAAGTCAATGGAAGGAGGTGAGAACCACGAGCCTCCTAGGTTTTGTATTGAAGTCAAGGAGGAGGACGGAAGCAAGCTGTCCGCCGGCTACACCATGGTGCTACCCTACAGAGTGCTACTGCTTTCCAAAATAGTGTGTTTTAATCAATTATCTGGAGAAAAGTGATTATATTTAGTATAGTTTTATCTAAAAAGGTTATTTTTATGACCTTCCTCCTCTGAGGAGCCTCCACTGCCTCACAAGTAGATGATAATAGTTTTTAGACTTAAAGTGTGTGCGCACGCAGGCAGCAGTTTGTGTGAAAATGGAACCAAAATGTCCATTACATATGTTTCCATGAAAAGTCTCATCAAAATGATCCTTTGGAGGATTGATTGGGACTTTGGGTTTAACCAGCAAGGCCTCATTTAAGAACGTTAGAACTTTTAGTCTGTACATAACATGGACCAGTTCGGGGCAGTAAAGAGTGCCTTTGCTACAGCAAGGTACATCACAGGTTGAAGCCAAGCTCTAACCATGACCCCTGACGGCTCAGCTGCAGCGCTGTGAACATGTATTTAAATGTTGTCTACTGTTGCATACGTTACTGAATGCTATCAGCTCTTCAACCAAAACCTAATATTAGATAAAGGGAACCCCAGTGAACAAATGACAACAATTACATACCTATTTCAGAAACAAAACTATGCAACACCCAATGCCCCTGTGTGGAAAAGTAACTGCCCCCTTACACTCAAACTGGTTGTGCCTCCTTTAACTGCAGAAATAGAGAATATCAGAAAGGCCTAATAGTTTTTCCTGGCACTTTGAAGTCTTGACTCATTTGATGTTGAAATAACCAAAAATCCCCATAAACACAATGTAACTGTGAAACAATAAAGCCAAACACCCAATAAGAAGAGGAGTTAAAGACCTCACCAGGTTCTCCTTCTCGATGCGCTGCTGCTCACGCTGCCTGTTGAGGGCGCTGTGGTAGAGGCGGACAGGGGGCGGACCTCCTCCTCCTCCGTTGGACCTCCTCCGGGAGCTACTGGTGGTGCTGGTACCCCCCGTGCTGCCTGGTCGCCAGCGGGACAACTGGCGCAGCAGCCTCTGGTTCTCCCGGTCGATCTGCCGCACCTCGTCGTTGCTAAAGGAGTAGTTCTTCCTGTTCCTGCCTCCACTGGGGCAGTCGACGGCCAGGCCACTCCCCAGGCCACTCCCCAGGCCACTCCCCAGGCCACTCCCCAGGCCACTGAGGAAGGCTTCAGAGAGACACATGACAGAGGAGGAAGCAGCAGATTAACATTTTCTTAGTTAGCCATCGGATTTGTTACAAAAGGAGCATCTGTATGTCAATGAAAATATTGCAGAGATATATAAAAACACATGCAAACCGCCACTTTCCCAGATAGCTCCCATCCTCCTGGACTGACACCCCCTCCCCCGCCCCCACACACACCTCAGCCCCTGCTTCTCCCCACCCTCCATTCACCTTTCTCTACATCCGGGTTCCAGGAGCTCACTTCCTCCTCCTCCTCCTCTTCCTGGGGTATGCTGCTGAGGTTACCAGTAGGAGCACTCCCCTCAGTCCCTCGATGCTGCTGCTGCCGCCTGACACCCACAACCCCAGGCCCCACACCCTCCTCCTCCTCCGCCACCAACCTCCCCACTTCCAGGTCTAGGGAGTGGGCCGGGCTGACGTCGGGGGTGGACAGTGGGGTCACATCAGTCACCGTGTCCTCTTCTTCCAGGGCGGCGGTGGTGTGAGGCATCTCTCTGGGCACTGCCGAGCCCAGCCTGGTGGGCCTCCGTCTGGGGGAGGAGGGCACGGATGTCTGGTGGGTTGGGAGCCTGGGCTTGGGAGAGGGCTCTGGGCTCCCGGTATGCACCTGAAGGAGGAATAAGATGCATGCAGGGAGTTGTTTCAAATGTTAATGGATTTGAAGAGTGTCATAACTCCTGTTGAACACCTTACTACCACAACAATAGTGCCTACATTTACATTGGAGTCATTTAGCAGATGCTGAAGTCCTTTCCCAGACTCTTATGCAGATCCACATCCAGTTAGCAGTGATCCTCAGGTTTTCTGACCCAGCTTAGTGCCATCACATGATTCAACTAATCAACTGAGGCTCAGTGGATAATGAACGCCCAACTAGTCAGTGACAAATGTGTGGAGTTTGGCGTTTGTGACAGCAACTATGTGAGCTTATTACAGTATTATAGACACTATGTCCTGGGATTTACTATGATCTATGTAGAAGAACTCCTTACAGTATTATATACACTATGTCCTGGGATTTACTATGATCTATGTAGAAGAACCCCTTACAGTATTATAGACACTATGTCCTGGGATTTACTATGATCTTCTATGTAGAAGAACCCCTTACAGTATTATATACACTATGTCCTGGGATTTACTATGATCTTCTATGTAGAAGAACCCCTTACAGTATTATAGACACTATGTCCTGGGATTTACTATGATCTATGTAGAAGAACCCCTTACAGTATTATAGACACTATGTCCTGGGATTTACTATGATCTTCTATGTAGAAGAATCCCTTACAGTATTATAGACACTATGTCCTGGGATTTACTATGATCTATGTAGAAGAACCCCTTACAGTATTATAGACACTATGTCCTGGGATTTACTATGATCTATGTAGAAGAACCCCTGACCTTCTAACGACTCTTGTTCTGAATCTGGGGTATTCATTAGAGCAAACCGTAGCGAAACATTTTTCTACGAAAACTAGTGTTTCTTATTTGGCCCCTCCTCATTTCAGCCTGTTTGCCTCCGCTTGGTTCCTAGTGAATTCAACCCAGGTGTTTCAATGCTGAGCTGGGACAAAATGCCTCCTTCCTTCCTGGAAGTAACCACTGGGTATGCATACAAAGCCGGGCTGTACTGTAACTCTCTCCAGGAGCAGGACTGAGAGTGAGTAGCCTAGCCAGCTGGACAAGAACAAGCTGTAATCCTACCATGTCCACAGAGTGAGAGGGCTCGGAGGAGCAGCTCTCCCCACTGCTGTAGCTCTCATCCGCCTCAGACTCAGATGAAGTGGAAGACGGGGACAAGTTCATGTGGCGAAGTTTCCTGACAGGCTTCTTAGGAACGCCGTGCTGCGTCCCATGAGGTCTGGGTATCAACCTTAACAACAGACAAAGACACGAAACAAAGGCTTACCCATCCAACTGAATGATATGGCAGTGTTGATAAAACACAACCTGGTAAACAGAGGATGTGAATGCTTTTAGTTGTGTCTGTATTTTGTGATATGTTGCCTGCATATTGGAAAACTAGACTGTTGATTTGATGTCTAACACACAGGTGTCAAAATCCTTCCATGGAGGGCCGAGTGTCTGCAGGTTCACGTTCAATTCATCAATTAACCCCATCAGTCCTGAGGCCCCAGCAAAAAGTGTCCGACTTTCATTAATCCGCATGTCAAGCCCCTATAATTAGCCTCACAATGAAGTGTTTACCATTGTATTTCCAGGACAACCAGGCAGAACACAAAACTATTTGACATAAACAGTAAAAAAGAAAAGAAGTCTCAGCGGGAAATTAACGTCCAACTAGTCAGTGACAACTGTGTGGAGTTTGGAGTTTGTGACAGCAACTATGTGAGCTTATTACAGTATTATACACTATGTCCTGGGATTTACTATGATCTATGTAGAAGAACTCCTTACAGTATTATAGACACTATGTCCTGGGATTTACTATGATCTATGTAGAAGAACCCCTTACAGTATTATATACACTATGTCCTGGGATTTACTATGATCTATGTAGAAGAACCCCTTACAGTATTATATACACTATGTCCTGGGATTTACTATGATCTATGTAGAAGAACCCCTTACAGTATTATATACACTATGTCCTGGGATTTACTATGGTCTTCTATGTAGAAGAACCCCTTACAGTATTATAGACACTATGTCCTGGGATTTACTATGATCTATGTAGAAGAACTCCTTACAGTATTATATACACTATGTCCTGGGATTTACTATGATCTATGTAGAAGAACCCCTTACAGTATTATATACACTATGTCCTGGGATTTACTATGGTCTTCTATGTAGAAGAACCCCTTACAGTATTATAGACACTATGTCCTGGGATTTACTATGATCTATGTAGAAGAACCCCTTACAGTATTATATACACTATGTCCTGGGATTTACTATGATCTATGTAGAAGAACCCCTTACAGTATTATAGACACTATGTCCTGGGATTTACTATGATCTTCTATGTAGAAGAACCCCTTACAGTATTATAGACACTATGTCCTGGGATTTACTATGATCTTCCACGTAGAAGAACCCCTTACAGTATTATAGACACTATGTCCTGGGATTTACTATGGTCTTCTATGTAGAAGAAGCCCTTACAGTATTATAGACACTATGTCCTGGGATTTACTATGGTCTTCTATGTAGAAGAACCCCTTACAGTATTATAGACACTATGTCCTGGGATTTACTATGATCTTCTATGTAGAAGAACCCCTTACAGTATTATAGACACTATGTCCTGGGATTTACTATGGTCTTCTATGTAGAAGAACCCCTTACAGTATTATAGACACTATGTCCTGGGATTTACTATGATCTTCTATGTAGAAGAAGCCCTGACCTTCTAACGACTCTTATGTAGCTTGTGAGCGTCATAAAGCAATACGTGTTACACGTCCATGTTCGTGAAAGTCTCATGAGTAGATAGCTTTTAATAGTTTGTAGCTCAAACCATTGGGACTCTACAGATGTTTTTGTAAAAAGACCCAACCCCGGGCCCCTTCAGGATTCGCCCTTGTCTCACAATCACCACTCAGCTCCCGTTAATCTCAGACTAAAGATCAAGGCAGTGAACCCCCAACAACTGCTCCCCGGGCGCCAATGAAGTGGATGTTGATTAAGGCAGTCCCCCCCGCACCTCTCTGATTCAGTATTGGTATCTACGGATGCAGAATAAATACACATCCAATGGTCCAACCCAGAAGTATATAGCTCAAACACACCATTTTTTAAAAGTGGTTATAAGTCCAAAACGCACCAGCGTTACGGTGGGACTCATTGATTAGTTAGGAACTCCCCTCACCTGGTTGTTTAGGTCTTAATTGGACACAAATTGGAAGGAAATAACGCAAAGTAGCACACTGACATCCATGGAATGATTTCGACACCCCTGCATAAGGTTACATGCTTATTTGCTGCTATCTTGACCAGGCTCCTTTGGAAAATACATTTAGAATCTCAATGGTCCTTTAAAAAAATATATGTATATGTACTAATACTAATACTACTAATAATAAATACATTAATATAAGAAATGGTACGCCTGATTTAAATTCTGAAATAAGGAATTCAGGGATTCCTAAATAATCAGGAGAATAAATCATAAAATCTTTTAACCTTGGACCTGGTGGCCTCCCTGACTCTTCCTCGCTTTCATCTTGGCTCTGATGATAGCCATCTTCATCATCATCGGCACCTTCTTTCTGCTCCTCTGCCGATGACACCGTGCGGATGTCGCTGGAGCTCTTGGAGTGGATGCTAGATAGCTCCTCTGCACCGCTGCTATCCTTCACCTCCGACTAGACAGGTAAGTGAATCTAGTTTACAACTACTACAGATATTACAACAGAAATCTGTACTGTACTGTATAAAAACCACTGGAATTCTAGTGGACATCTTTGGGATTAAATCATATATCTTATGCTTCCTTGACATTGATTAGTCCTCAATCCCAACGGACCCCAAGCCTGGGCAGTTGTATTGAGTGGCTAATGCCACCATGTGGTTAAAAGTAGAATGATGGAGCCTTGTACAAGTTATTACTCCTGCATGCTGATATGCCTGCATGTGCACGGTACATCTATTACAGTTAGGCTGCATTCTGATTCTAATATAAAGCACTCTTTAACCTTCCCTTGTGACTTGACCTTGACCTGGGTAAAGGGGTCGGGAAAAGTCACCAGGGAAAGACTAAAAGACGACAGTGGTTATGTTCATCAGACTATCCTTGTTCATGCCTTTCTTACAGGCCATTCCCCAAACAGCCTGGCCATTAGCATGCCTACCTCTGATTTAATGGAAGATATGCTAGAAGACCGGCTCCTCCTGTCTTCGGCCCCAACGCCATGACCCTTGTCCTCTGTCCTCGGTTGAGGTATCACTCCTGCAGGACTAGGGTCTCCAGTACCACCACCAGACCTCTCTGTACCACTACGCCGCTCTGTCTGTGGAGCCTCCGGCTGGATGTCTGGCTGCTTTCTAGCCTCAGAGCTTCTTTCACACTTCCTTTCACTCTTCCCCTGCTCTTTGCTGCTGCAGTCACAATCACTGTCGAAAAACGAGTGATCCACCTCGCCTTCCAGCTCTTTGGGGCTGTACATAACAGGTGTCTCCTTCAGCACTCTGGTCGACAACTGGAAAACAGTTAAGGGGACATTTGTTCTTTTATATTCGATACTTCCGGCTATAGGTGACCCTCCAATCATCAATGATTGACATATCTAATCAAACCAGCATTAGCCATGTTTAGGCTACATGCAATGCATTTGTTGACCAACTGTTTCCTACTCACAATCTAGCTAGCTACATAATGTTAGCTACTATAGCTAGCTAAGTGTGATGGGAGTCTAAAAAGCACTTTTAGAGCATTCTGCTAAAGTGTGTTTGACTACGGGACACTGCATATAACACTCCAGACCATGCTTGATTGATGGGGAAGCCAGTAGTAGAAGCTCAAGTCAAGTAAAACGTCAAACGGAAGAGCTAACGTTAGCTAGCATAAAGACAGCCAGTTACCTTCACCGTGACGTTATCAGGTCAGGAAGCTCTGCTAACGTCAGCCACCTACTTTAGTTAGCTAGCTAGCTAGCTCCAGTCTAGCTGTGTTTCTGTGCCGTTGTAACCAAACAGTCTCCCTGTAGAGAAGGCTACTTTACATGGCGGCGGGTTGGACGTTATTAGCCAGCGTTACACTGACACGACGCGACGCTTTGACTAAACGTCTGCGGGATGCAGAGCTACTGTAACTAAGCAACGTCTTCTCGTCTTAGTGTGGCTTTCCGGCAGACTGGGCAGGGTTGCCAGGTTTACATTAAAACCCACACAAGGCCTGAAAACGAGCCCCGTGTTTGACACATTAAACCCAGGATTGCCAGGTTTACGTTAAAACCCGCTACAAGGCCTGAAAACGAGCCCCGTGTTTGACACATTAAACCCAGGGTTGCCAGGATATTGTTAAAACCTGTTCCCTCAAATTCTGAGCAAATTCTTGGTCTTGTGAGCGGAAACTTGAACATTGTGAGAATTTCCGGCATGCGTTTACAGTGAACACTGAGGCTGTACCCTTACAGTTTTAGACAGTAGCCAATAGGCTATTGTGGCTATCTGAGCATAATGTAAACCTACCAACAAAACCAATGGAGCAAATTTTCACATGGAAATTGCTTCTGATTTCTATGATATAGCCTACAGTAGCCTATATGTGGTGTTGAATGCAGGCCTACATTGCATGAGACTTTTAAAAACGTTTTTACATTTTATTGGTATTAAACATGATGGGCCAAATAGGTGACTGTAAATTGCATTGTATTGTGTTGTATGATGCAAGAAACCACTTTACAAAATAAAATTAGACAATGTAGGCGACCCCTCTGACTACTACTTATTTGCATATTCAAGCCTGTCTCAAAATACAACACTGCCCTTAAATTAATCTCTTAAATGTAATGGCAAAAATGTAGAGTTCTGCCTAAATAGTCATACCCAAAAGTAACTGCTATTCATGTGTAATTACAAGATTATCACATGCAACAACGTGGTACATTTGGAAAGAAATACATCTGGGAGATTATGAGGAAATGACCAAAAGATAGGTAGGAGTTACATAGTTCAGAATACACAAGATCAAACACACACAAAATAACTGTTTTTTTGTTTATTTATTTTGTAAGTCCTCTTTCATTGACAAGCTATAAGTATATTATTGATGACTAGAGCTGGAAACACAACAGATGGCTTCCACAACATAATAGATCTAACAACTAGAGATGGTCAGATGTTTTAGTAAGTGGTGTCAGGTTTGGTCACTGGACGTTTCCAACTGTCCCTAAACCTCTCCAATGCGTCTGTAAATTAGATAATTCCAGTGCTATTACATATTTGCAATCCCTAAATGTTATTTGTTCTGTAGAAAACACATTTTCTACCATGTCAACCATTGTTGTGGTGTTATGGGGTATCCAGGGTACATTCAAGTGTCCTTTCAACCTCTCTAAAGTGTCTGAATGTGGTAATTGCAATGTTTTTTCACACTGGATGTGCCTAAAAGTTATTGTTCACTTTAAAATTTAATTTCTACAACACCAACCTCTCTACAACACTGTGGTTGTGTCGGGGGACATACAGGGGATATGAATGCCTACAGCATCATATTTTTTATGCGCAAAGATATAGTCGCCTGGTGGACATTTGGTGTTGCCATTAAGTCATACATCCTCAGATAACATTGGCAATAGGCTAGATTTGTTCCTACCAATCTAAGGATTCATTTTTGATAATCCCCATGTAGCTATAGATCAAACAAAGACCAAATCAAATCAGACCAAATCAAAGTTTCTCTTGTATGATGTTTGCTGTTTGGTGAAAACGTTGTGTAAAATAAAAAATGTTGACTCTCAGGGCTGGTGATCAATAACGGTAGATCACAGGCAGACAAATAAGATATCCTCATGATCTGTGGAGACCCGGCGTTCGGTGTGTATCAACATATTCCGTGTTCGTTTATGCTTCACAAAGCTAACCGGAACGTAGGTAGCAGCCATCTTGAAATGAAGTCATCGGCTCGGCCTGCCCTTATAAATCCGTATGCCCATATAGTATGGTAGTGAGTCACACCAAAGATTTGAAGGCACCAAGATGCTCAGCTTTCCCCAGACACCCTGTTTTTGCAGATAGAGGCTACCGTTCTCATACCAGACTGAATTAAAACAAATCGAAAAGGGTCCCTAAATATGGGGACATTATATTTAATTAAGACTTAAGCTTTTTAGTTGACTGGCTTTTCAAAGGCAGCTTGAAATGTGGCACACACCTGTTGTGCTCTTGTAGGAAGCAGTAACTCCCCATTGCTGACCTATACTTATCTATAATTGAACCAATGTGCACACACGTGGCTCTCTCTGCACTCTGATCTGAACTGATCCGATCAGTGCATTCACTCGCAGACAACACACTCGCTCCCGCTGCCCCTCCCTGATCCCGCTGCCCCTCCCTGATCCCGCTGCCCCTCCCTGCTCCCTGCTCCCTCTGCCCCTCCCTGATCCCGCTGCCCCTCCCTGCTCCCGCTGCCCCTCCCTGCTCCCACTGCCCCTCCCTGCTCCAGCTGCCCCTCCCTGCTCCAGCTGCCCCTCCCTGCTCCCTGCTCCCTCTGCCCCTCCCTGATCCCGCTGCCCCTCCCTGCTCCCGCTGCCCCTCCCTGCTCCCACTGCCCCTCCCTGCTCCAGCTGCCCCTCCCTGCTCCAGCTGCCCCTCCCTGCTCCCTGCTCCCTCTGCCCCTCCCTGATCCCGCTGCCCCTCCCTGCTCCCGCTGCCCCTCCCTGCTCCCACTGCCCCTCCCTGCTCCAGCTGCCCCTCCCTGCTCCAGCTGCCCCTCCCTGCTCCAGCTGCCCCTCCCTGATCCCGCTGCCCCTCCCTGATCCCCTCCCTGCTCCCGCTGCCCCTCCCTGCTCCCCTTCGTTACACGCACCTGTCACTATCATTACGCGCAGCAGCGCTCATTGGACTCACCTGGACTCCTTCACATTGTTGATTTATCCCGGTATATCTGTCTATTCCTCTGTGGTGTCCCCTGTGTCTGCATTGTAATACGTTAATGTCCAGACGCTGTTCCGGTTCTGTTTCATGCCCGTCACTTATTAAATCTTCATCCCCTGTAGCTGCTTCTCATCTCGTTTGCCTTACAAACGCCATAATGTTACATACAATTATTCGTTGTCCTTTTTGCTCCGTTGTCCTATTGACACTGTAGCGATAGAAACAATCCCCCACTCTTCCTGTTGAATTAACTCTACTTATGAAATGTGTAGCCTTATTCGTATTGTTTAATGCCTCAGAGTATGAAAGGGATTATAAAAGCCAAATTTACCCATAGAATGAAACACTAGACAAAATTGACCAAATCACGTTTTTGACCTCAACTTCTAAACAATGATTTCTATGGTTCTGCGTCAAAAGAGTTTTTTTTCACCCCAAAAGAAGCAAGGCGCTCCGCTTTGGGTGTATGACAGTTGCGCTCCCCTGACGCGCTGTGGGAGGAGACACGTGTTTTGTTGTGTACTAGCTTGTGTGTTCATTTGTCAAAACAAAACATTGCACAATGAAAACGGTGACAATTGAACAGCAATTTTGAAATTATTACAGAAGAACTACAAAACTGTAACTGTTATTACAGAAAATTGCTAAATAGTAAGAAGTGATTTATTTTAAATCCACAATTTGAATCCCTCCACAGCCTCATAGAGGATATAGATAATTGTTCTAACCTCTCTGGATTACAACTGAATTATGATAAGTGTACTATATTACCTATCGGATCACAACAACAACAACAAAGTTACATAACTGTGTAGTTGACCAATAAAATGGCCTGATGCTGAAGTGGACGTACTCTGCATTCATATCCCAAAAGAAATAAATTATCTCACTACAATACATTTTCAAAAATGGTGCATTCAACATGACTTCATACAAAAACATGTAGTGATGAAGTCAACCTCTCCTCTATTTGAACCATGAGAGATTGACATGCATATTATTAATGTTAGCTCTATTTGAACATGTAAGGGCCAGCTATGCTCCCCTGTTCTGGGCCAGTTGTACTTTTCCCAAGTCCCTCTTTGTGTCACCTGACCACACGACTGAACAGTAGTCCAGGTGTGACAAAACTAGGGCCTGTAGAACCTGACCTGTTGATAGTGTTGTTAAGATGGCAGAGCAGCACTTTAATATGGACAGGCCTCTCCCCATCTTAGCTACTGTTGTATCAATATGTTTTGACCTTAACAGTTGACAATCCAGGGTTACTTCAAGCATTTCCACATTATTCATTACAAGATTTAGTTAAGGTTTAGTGAATGATTTGTCCAAAATACAATGCTTTATTTATTTTTAAATGTAGGACTAACTTATTTCTTGCCACCCATTCTGAAAATGACTGCAGCTCTATGTTAAGTGTTGCAGTGATTTCAATCACTTTAGTAGCTGAAGAGTATAGTGTTGAATCATCCGCATACATAGACACACAGGCTTTACTCAGGGCCAGTGTCATGTCATTAGTAAAGATTTTAAAAAGTAAGGGGCCTAGACATCTGCCCTGGGGAATGCCTGATTCTACTTGGATTATGTTGGAGAGGCTACCATTAAATAATACCTTATGTGCTCTGTTAGACAGGTAACTCTCAATCCACAGTATAGCAGGTGGTGTAAAGCCATAACATATACATTTTTCCAGCAGTATACTATGATCGATAATATCAAAAGCCGCACTGAAGTCTAACAAAACAGGCCCCACAATCTTTTTATCATCAATTTCTCTCAGCCAATCATCAGTCATTTGTGTAAGTGTTGTGCTTGTTGAGTGTCCTTCCCTATAAACATGCTGAAAGTTCATTTATTTACTGTAAAATAACATTGTATCTGGTCAAATGCCATTTTTTCCAAAGGTTTACTAAGTTGATTGGTCAGCTATTTGAGCCTGTAAAGGGTGCTTTACTATTATTGGGTAGCGTAATGACTTTTGCTTCTCTCCAGGCCTGAGGGCACACACTTTTTTGTAAGTATCACGACTCAGGATATGACCCAGATGCAGACACAGGAGGCGGATAGAACAGTTCTCAGAATATTTATTATACAAGGAGACAGGTCAAGGCAGGTCGAGGGCAGGCAGAGGTCAGTAATCCAGGGCAGAATTAATAAGGTACAGAACGGCAGGCAGGCTCAGGCTCAGGCTCAGGCTCAAGCTCAGGCTCAGGGTCAGGGTCAGACTCAGGCTCAGGCTCAGGGCAGGCAGAATGGTAAGAAATCCAAGGCGGAGTCAATAAGGTACAGAACGGCAGGCAGGGTCAGGGTCAGGGTCAGGCTCAGGCTCAGGGCAGGCAGAATGGTCAGTACCGGGAAGACTCGAAAACGTTAAACACGCTGGTAAGACTTGACGGGACAAGACGAACTGGCAACAGCCAAACAGAGAACACAGGTATAAATACACAGGGGATAATGGGGAAGATGGGCGACACCTGGAGGGGTGTGGAGACAAACACAAAGACAGGTGAAACAGATCAGTGTGTCCCTAGCGGGGACCCAGCACCTCTCCTCCGGGCCATAACCCTCCCAGTCAACTGGCGCTCGGGTTGAGGAGCTGGAACCAGCTGTGTCAGTACAACTTAGGTGGTTGTAGAGGGACTCACCTGGGAGTGAGTTGGGCCGAATCCCGGTATCAGTGTTTGGGCTTGGTTGGGGTTTGTAGGCTCCAGATGATGAAGGCTGCTGTATTGTGGGATGTAGGAGGGGTATTGGTGTGGGCTAATGAAATAAGGTGTAGTTGTGGGGGTAGGGCACTCGTGCTGCATTACCCATAACAACTGATAGTTCCTTCATCTGTTTACACAGGCCTTCACACAAGTTGCATGTCTCCATATGTCACTCATTAACACACGCCTCCATACAAGTTCCGTACTTAGGGCTCGATTCAATCCGTATCGCTTAATGGAGCATTATAGCTCCATTAAAATGAAAAGCTAATTTCGTATTGAGCACAGATCTTTAGCGTTTACCGTGAATGTACTGTAGTCTCCACTAATGGGGGAACATTGCCTATACATTTCTATGGTGCTGTAGCGAAGATCTTCAGCGCTACGGATTGAATGGAGCCCATAGGTGCATATCAGGCTGAAATGTTGCTGTAGTTGTTGTTGTGATCATTTCTTAAGTCAGTTGTTATATGGTGTTTTACATATTTCAGCTGCTAACTACACCGTTCCCCATTGTGGGATAAATCAACTCTTTTCAATTCATGTTTAGTTACTGTTACAGAAACACCTTTACTTTGCAGTGCATTATTGGTAGTGGTGTAAAGTACTTAAGTAAAAATACTTTACAGTACTACTTACAGTCGGAAGTTTACATACACTTAGGTTGAAGTCATTAAAACTCATTTTTCAACCACTACACAGATTTCATGTTAACAAACTATAGCTTGGAAAATTACAGAAAATGATGTCATGGCTTTAGAAGCTTCTGTTTGGCTAATTGACATCAATTTGAGTCAATTGGAGGTGTACCTGTGGATGTATTTCAAACTCAGTGCCTCTTTGCTCGACATCATGGGAAAATCAAAAGAAATCAGCCAAGACCTCAGAAAAAGAATTTTAGACCTCCACAAGTCTGGTTCATCCTTGGGAGCAATTTCCAAACGCCTGGTCATCCCTACTGCCTCTGATCTGGCGGACTCACTAAACACAAATGCTTTGTTTGTAAATTATGTCTGAGTGTTAGAGTGCTCCCCTGGATATCTGTAAAATAAAACAAATTGTGCCATCTGGTTTGCTTAAAACAAGGGATTTTAAATGATTTATACTTTTACTTTTGATATATTTAAACTTTACTCAAGTAGTATTTTACTTGAGTCATTTTCTATTAAAGTATCTTTACTTTGACAACTCAGTACTTTTTCCACCACTGATTATTGGGGAAAATAGTTATTCTTACTGGAGCAAGCACATTCATTATCATTCTATATAATGCAGTCAGGGACAATTGTGAAAAATAATTGTCAAATTCTCTGGGAATATGTGTTTGTAATGTAAAAAGTAATTAAATTCATAGGTCTGTGTCAAATTGGGGAATGAAAATACAGCACACACAGAGAACAAACTCATGCCACATTTTGACACATCATCCTTGATCCTCTGCGTCTTCTAAATAATAATAATAATTGCTTTCAAAACATAAAAAAAGATTATGCTTTCAAAAATAAATAAAATGGTCAAATGACCTAAAGGGTTTCTGAAAAGGACTTGCCGATGAATACAGAGCAAACCGAAAGCACTCGAGTCTAAGCGCTGGTCAGTTAGCAGATTGACGTGAGTCAGACAGCCCGCCCTTCAACCGCCTGTGCGTACGTGTGGTTTCGCACAACCTCGTCCTCTCTGCTAGACGCGACTGGTAATGCTGCGTTCACGTCCTAGGTGGAACAACAACACGTGGACATCTCCGGCTATATTACTGGTTGCGCACCAGTTAGAAACCTCTAGGAGAAATCACATTTGATGTTATTTTAGCTCTACCGTGTGGGGATACTTCGATCTGATCATGTTTCTGCTCGATTCCGACTCGCAGGTAGGGGCTGTTCATGTGTGTAATAACATCGACATTATAGACTATTTAGCCTATAACTTTGGCATTGCGGGTTTATGCCGTTTATTTAAAAGTGCATTGCAATTTGCATTGCTGTGTTTATGCTTTATTTTCGTTGTTTAAGTTAGGTGTAAGGAAATGTAGGCTATGATTATAATGCAAATGGAATATTTCCAAGTTTAAGACATGGTTTGTCATTTTAGTGAATTATCTGTAGGCAAGGCTAACCAATTAGGCCATTTTTAGGTGGCCGTATTTTTGCTTCACAAATCAGTCTGACTTGATATGCATAGTTATCATATCTAGGCAATTTATCCCACAATTCACGTTCATGTGACGCCAACTGGCCCATATGAAAAATGAAATACTTTTTACGCAGATGCAAGATACTGTAAATAGCTAGCGTTAACCTAACGTTATCCTTTGTTTCCTGTATTATGCAGCTGGACTGTATTAGTAACTTATTCGAAGGCGGAGATGCTGTCAACTCAAGCAATGTGTTGGGACGGTACCCTGCACACTTGGCGGCATGCACCGGACAAGCCGTTTGTTTGCTTTGGCTTCTGCAAACTGGAGCTGACGTAAATCAGCAGGTATATTCACTGTCACTTGTTGTCTGTCTATAGCAGGGTGGGCAGCTTTGATGGGGATGGGGGCCACATGAGGGGCCTCAGTGGCTCTTGGGTCTGCATACTCTCAACCATACCCACACATGCACCCTAGCCATGTGGCATTGAGAAAATGTATACATTTTATAACTACTTTCATACAATTCTACTCATTTTGCCATAAGGTGGAGAGAAATGTTTGCAGTTTTTAATATGATATCTGAGTGAGAGTGACTAGCAAAATCGGTTATTCAACCATGATTACTACAAGTTTAAATAACTGGCTAGACTGCTGACGCACAACCACATTTCAAAATGGCCTCGTGTTTTTTACTATTCTAACTCAACAGTAAGTAGAGACCCTGACTGAGTGGGAGGGGGGCTTGGTCCACGGGCCTACAGTACAGTAAGATTGAGCCTGACTGAGTGGGAGGGGGGCTTGGTCCACGGGCCTACAGCACAGTAAGATTGAGCCTGACTGAGTGGGAGGGGGGCTTGGTCCACGGGCCTACAGTACAGTAAGATTGAGCCTGACTGAGTGGGAGGGGGGCTTGGTCCACGGGCCTACAGTACAGTAAGATTGAGCCTGACTGAGTGGGAGGGGGGCTTGGTCCACGGGCCTACAGCACAGTAAGATTGAGCCTGACTGAGTGGGAGGGGGGCTTGGTCCACGGGCCTACAGTACAGTAAGATTGAGCCTGACTGAGTGGGAGGGGGGCTTGGTCCACGGGCCTACAGCACAGTAAGATTGAGCCTGACTGAGTGGGAGGGGGGCTTGGTCCACGGGCCTACAGCACAGTAAGATTGAGCCTGACTGAGTGGGAGGGGGGCTTGGTCCACGGGCCTACAGTACAGTAAGATTGCCCGATGCTGTTACATTTCTCTCAGTAAAAGGCAAACATGATACATCAAATATGAGCTTTCAAGCGATATCAAATGAAACTTTATTCGTCACGTGCGCCGAATACAACAGGTTTAGACCTTACCGTGAAATGCTTACTTACAAGCCCTTAATATCATATCAGTCTTCATCCAAGATGTTATGACGTTGTAGTGACACTGCAGTAAAGTGTAGGCTAATATTTTGGACACACAGGCTACACTAACTGCAGTGTAACTTCAATATGGGAACACAAACATATTGACCAGATCCATCTCTTAGATCCAACAAATTACATCAGAGGCAACGCTAGTTTTACTGGTTCTTATTTCAACTGATGCAGAATCCCACTCTTTATTTGCTTGTTTGTCTTTGCTCCAAATGATTGAATGTTTGCTGAAGGACAACAACGGGGAGACGCCCATGCACAAAGCCGCCAAGGCCGGCAGTTTGGAATGTATCAGCGTGCTCGTTGCCAGTGATGCCCAACTTGGGTGAGTGTCAACTTTCACACTCAAAACAGGGAATAGATTATGTGAATATATGTATATATATATAATATTTAGCAGACACTTTTTACGTATGGGTGATCCTGGGAATCGAACCCACTACCCTGACGTTGCAAGCGCCATGCTCTACCAACTGTTCTAAGACTAATGCATTGATGCTAATTTTGTCAACTAAATTCTACACACCGATAGCATTACCTGAGCTAAAGTTAGTTAAAATGACTTCAAACCATGATATTTTGGCTACTTTCCCCATCCGTTCAGTTGGTTTTACAATCCCTAACCTTTCCATGTTTTTTCCTGAGCAGACTTTGCAACAACGAGGGCAGAACCGCTGAAGACTTGGCATGGTCGTACGGATTTGAGGAGTGCGGACGATTCCTGAACACACTCCGAATGACGAGACTCCTGACGAGCAGTAGTGCTCCTCCGATGCCCGCCCGGCCCATAACATGCCCGCTGACTGGCGCCCAGAGCAGTAAGGTGGCAGGACAGAAGAGGGCACTCAATACCACCGGGGCCCAAGATGGAAAGAGGGCTCGAGCCTGGTGATTCAACAAGCACCTCTAGAATTCAAAAAGGAGGACAGGGCGTTCTCAGCCGAGTCCATAACAGGACATGTATGAAGAAGTCCCAGGTACTGTGTCTGACAGCACACCTGTCTCTATTCCTAACCGGGGTGGGACTCTGAGTCTCCCATGTATCTGTGTGTCAATGATTGGCAATGTGTCAGTCAGTATGATGTCAGTGGTTAACTTGGATAGGAGCAGAAAGGATCCTTCACCTGCAGCGACAGAGGCAGACGTGTGTAGCAGAGATGGTTTGGAAAACTCGTCTTGTCTTGAGAGAGGAATCGTGTTAGCTCCCTCTGCTATTGCCTAGGCTTTGGTTCAGAAGGCTAAAGATAGGTACTTTATTGATCCCCGAGGGGAAATTTCTTTGTCAAGCAGCTACAACAAAAACACAGGGCAGGTGCAAAATGCCTCTTCTTGCCTCCTCCTCAATACCCATTGGAGAAGGTCAGAGAGGAGGGACCTCTGGCTCTCTCATCCAATGGGTTTTGAGAAGGAGGCGATGAGGTGAGGAGTTTGCAATTGAAATCTTTCCAGTGTTTTGAGGTATGCACATGCTCAGCATAGGCTCTGGGCCTAGCCATGACAAGGAAACAACCACGGTGTGTGTTCATTTCATGCTCAGATGCAATATGGGGCCGTCTGAATGTGGGGACATATCAACTTTACACAGTCCTTTGTTTACAGTGCAAGTCTTTTGAGGTACACTCCCCTATGTATTCATTTTGACAGTGAAGCTCTGTTTTAATTTGGTTCTATACTCAGCATTTTGGATTTGACATCAAATGTTTCATGAGGTGACTGTACAGAATGTCACCTTTTATTTGAGGGTATTCTCATACACATTTTACTGTTTAGAAATGAAAGCACTTTATCTAGTCCCCCTCATTTGAAGGTGTCAAACTTAACATATATTTACAATAAAAGCGATTCAAATGATACAATACATTTCTATTGGGCACAACATAATCCAAAACACAACCAAACAGCAAATGCATCCAACAGGTTTGTAGACATGCTTGATGTAGTCATTGTGTGCTAGGAATATGGGACCAAATTCAAAACTTTTCACTACTATAAGTGAATTTGGTCAAATACTTGACACTTTTAAATGGGGGCGACTAGATACATAAAGCACTTTCATTTCAAAACAGATGTGTATGAAAATACCCTCAAATAAAAAGTGACATTATGTAATACCTCATTTGAAACAATTGATCTCAAATCCAAAATGCTGGAATAGAGACAAATGAAAGAAGATGACATAAGGGGAGTGTATGTTTGACTAAATGAAATAGAAAGTTGATGCACTTCTTCAATGAATGAGACTACACACATCCTGAGGGTTGCCTGTTGAGGTAAAAACGGAATACCGACGGTCATTACAGTCACAGAAGAAAGCCAAAATAAAAAGCCTTTTCTTCACCTCAGATGTTGGGTCATTTATTTTCAGAGATTTGTTGTAATACTGTTGGACCAGGTGCCTGTACACAATACACATTGAAAGCTACACACTCATATGGTCTTTGGTCTCTGAGGCAAACAGAGGTTGTAGTAGGCTTTCTGGTCCCAAAACTCTGGGCCCTTCCATCCGCACCAGCCCTGGGGAAAAGAAGCAGACAACATTTCATAACATAGGGACAAATAGATGGCAGTTTGACTGCAACAAGATTCTAGATACTGAAGTTTATAAGTACAACATCCTTTGTACGTTTGGAAGTTACTGTACATACATTTTTTTCTTTACAACTTCTCCTATTGGTCCCATCACCAAACATATACAACTGCTTGTGGGCAAACACTATACAGTACCAGTCAACGTTTGGACACCTACTCATTCAAGGGTTCTCTCTTTATTTGTACTATTTTCTACATTGTAGAATAATAGTGAAGACATCAAAACTATGAAATAACACATATGGAATCATGTAGTAACCAAAAAAGTATTAAATAAATCTCAAATTTGGACTCATCAGACCAAAGGACAGATTTCCACCAGTCTAATGTCCATTGCTGGTGTTTCTTGGCCCAAGCAAGTCTCTTCTTCTTATTGGTGTCCTTCAAATAGGACTATCTTCTGTATACCAGCCCTACCTTGTCACAACACAACTGATTGGCTCAAACGCATTAAGAATTGAAATGCATTCCAGGTGACTACCCCATGAAGCAGGTTGAGAGAATGCCAAGAGTGTGCAAAGCTGTAATCAAGGCAAAGGGCATTTTTTTGGTTACTACATGATTCCATATTTCATAGTTTTGTTGTCTTCACTATTATACTGGTCTGGTTCAGGCTAGGCCCCTTAGTTCCAGTGAAGGGAAATCTTAACGCTACAGCATACACAGAGGGGTTGGGTTAAATGAGGAAGACATTTCAGTTGAATGCATTTAGCTGTACAACTGACTAGTATCCCCCTTTCCCTTACAGCATACAATGACATTCTAGACGATTCTGTGCTTCCAACATTGTGGCACCAGGGGAAGGCCTTTCCTGTTTCAGCATGACAATGCCCCCGTGCACAAAGCGAGGTCCATACAGAAATTGCCGACCTCACTAATGCTCTTGTGGCTGAATGGAAGCAAATCCCCACAGCAATGTTCCAACATCTAGTGGAAAGCCTTCCCAGAAGAGTGGAGGCTGTTTTAGCAGCAAAGGGGGGACCAACTCCATATTAATGGCCATGATTTACGAAGTGGATGTTCAACGAACAGGTGTCCCCATGTAGTGGACATTTAAGTGGTAGTTTGTCAGATGATGAGAAAGACAGGCACCATCTAAAATGATGAAATATCATTCTATTCTCTCAAAAGACTAGGTCTGAAAACATCAAACTTTCATTGTAACTTGGCCTGGGACCAGGATGTATCAAGCGCTGTTTTAGGATCAGTTTTGCCTTTTAGATCACAATGAATACGATTACATGGACAGAGGGGATCTGATCCTAGATCAGCACTGCTACTCTGAGACAGTTGATACATATTGATCAGGATTCCATGACACCATCCGGTACCTTGTCCGTGATGACCTGCAGGTCCTCGGCCCCGGTATAATGTGGGTCCAGGATGAGGTAGCGGATCTGGCCCGTGGTCTCGCTCCACACCACACCGAGTATAGTGTGTGCTAGGACGCCCCCTCCTGGAGTAGAGCCAAATGGAAGGAAATCAAAAACCAGCAGAGTTCAAATTAACACATTACATTTCAAGCAATGTTTGTAGTGCGTTTGATTAGGCTAGACAATGCCACGGCCTGTGTAATGTTTGTAGTGCGTTTGATTAGGCTAGACAATGCCACGGCCTGTGTAATGTTTGTAGTGCGTTTGATTAGGCTAGACAATGCCACGGCCTGTGTAATGTTTGTAGTGCGTTTGATTAGGCTAGACAATGCCACGGCCTGTGTAATGTTTGTAGTGCGTTTGATTAGGCTAGACAATGCCACGGCCTGTGTAATGTTTGTAGTGCGTTTGATTAGGCTAGACAATGCCACGGCCTGTGTAATGTTTGTAGTGCGTTTGATTAGGCTAGACAATGCCACGGCCTGTGTAATGTTTGTAGTGCGTTTGATTAGGCTAGACAATGCCACGGCCTGTGTAATGTTTGTAGTGCGTTTGATTAGGCTAGACAATGCCACGGCCTGTGTAATGTTTGTAGTGCGTTTGATTAGGCTAGACAATGCCACGGCCTGTGTAATGTTTGTAGTGCGTTTGATTAGGCTAGACAATGCCACGGCCTGTGTAATGTTTGTAGTGCGTTTGATTAGGCTAGACAATGCCACGGCCTGTGTAATGTTTGTAGTGCGTTTGATTAGGCTAGACAATGCCACGGCCTGTGTAATGTTTGTAGTGCGTTTGATTAGGCTAGACAATGCCACGGCCTGTGTAATGTTTGTAGTGCGTTTGATTAGGCTAGACAATGCCACGGCCTGTGTAATGTTTGTAGTGCGTTTGATTAGGCTAGACAATGCCACGGCCTGTGTAATGTTTGTAGTGCGTTTGATTAGGCTAGACAATGCCACGGCCTGTGTAATGTTTGTAGTGCGTTTGATTAGGCTAGACAATGCCACGGCCTGTGTAATGTTTGTAGTGCGTTTGATTAGGCTAGACAATGCCACGGCCTGTGTAATGTTTGTAGTGCGTTTGATTAGGCTAGACAATGCCACGGCCTGTGTAATGTTTGTAGTGCGTTTGATTAGGCTAGACAATGCCACGGCCTGTGTAATGTTTGTAGTGCGTTTGATTAGGCTAGACAATGCCACGGCCTGTGTAATGTTTGTAGTGCGTTTGATTAGGCTAGACAATGCCACGGCCTGTGTAATGACACACAACCTGAAAACATATACATGAGGGGAGTTAACCTAACTGTTTACCAAAAGCATTCAGCTATTTATTTGACCAAAGAAATATAGATGCTGTTTATATGAAACTCTATGTATGGACAGGGTCTATGTATGACTGGTACTGTAGTGGACCCATCTGGACAGGGTCTATGTATGACTGTGGTACTGTAGTGGACCCATCTGGACAGGGTCTATGTATGACTGGTACTGTAGTGGACCCATCTAGACAGGGTCTATGTATGACTGGTACTGTAGTGGACCCATCTGGACAGGGTCTATGTATGACTGTGGTACTGTAGTGGACCCATCTGGACAGGGTCTATGTATGACTGTGGTACTGTAGTGGACCCATCTGGACAGGGTCTATGTATGACTGGTACTGTAGTGGACCCATCTGGACAGGGTCTATGTATGACTGTGGTACTGTAGTGGACCCATCTGGACATGGTCTATGTATGACTGGTACTGTAGTGGACCCATCTGGACAGGGTCTATGTATGACTGTGGTACTGTAGTGGACCCATCTGGACAGGGTCTATGTATGACTGGTACTGTAGTGGACCCATCTGGACAGGGTCTATGTATGACTGTGGTACTGTAGTGGACCCATCTAGACAGGGTCTATGTATGACTGGTACTGTAGTGGACCCATCTGGACAGGGTCTATGTATGACTGTGGTACTGTAGTGGACCCATCTGGACATGGTCTATGTATGACTGTGGTACTGTAGTGGACCCATCTGGACAGGGTCTATGTATGACTGGTACTGTAGTGGACCCATCTGGACAGGGTCTATGTATGACTGTGGTACTGTAGTGGACCCATCTGGACAGGGTCTATGTATGACTGGTACTGTAGTGGACCCATCTGGACAGGGTCTATGTATGACTGTGGTACTGTAGTGGACCCATCTGGACAGGGTCTATGTATGACTGGTACTGTAGTGTGTACCCATCTGGACAGGGTCTATGTATGACTGGTACTGTAGTGTGTACCCATCTGGACAGGGTCTATGTATGACTGGTACTGTAGTGGACCCATCTGGACAGGGTCTATGTATGACTGGTACTGTAGTGGACCCATCTGGACAGGGTCTATGTATGACTGGTACTGTAGTGGACCCATCTGGACAGGGTCTATGTATGACTGGTACTGTAGTGGACCCATCTGGACAGGGTCTATGTATGACTGGTACTGTAGTGGACCCATCTGGACAGGGTCTATGTATGACTGTGGTACTGTAGTGGACCCATCTGAACAGGGTCTATGTATGACTGGTACTGTAGTGGACCCATCTGGACAGGGTCTATGTATGACTGGTACTGTAGTGGACCCATCTGGACAGGGTCTATGTATGACTGGTACTGTAGTGGACCCATCTGGACAGGGTCTATGTATGACTGGTACTGTAGTGGACCCATCTGGACAGGGTCTATGTATGACTGGTACTGTAGTGGACCCATCAGGGCCCAGACCTTATCATTTTAACAGACCTACAATACAATCACTACAAAGGATTTGTGCCTAAAATTGGTCTTTCAGTCTCTCAATATCGTAATGGTTTCAGTTTTCACTCACCAATCATAATAGGAGTTCCCTCAGAAAGGAAATGGTTGGCCAGTTCTCTGCCTTTGGAGGCCAGCTCAGACCCTTGGCTTTACGACACAAACATACAACTAGAAGTGAAAACTAAGAAGCAAAAAGGTATGTAATATGGAACATTCTGCATTGACTGACTGACTGGTGAACTTACATGGACGCACACACCTCATCTCACCTCACAAACATGATCTTGGAGGTGACCCCCAGCAACTGATCCAGCACAGCCGCTACTTCGATGGAACCGATCCACTGGCGAGAGCCCAAGAAAGACCCCTGCTTGTCCCCAACGTCCACCAGGGCCTGTCGGGACAGCCATGTGAGAAATTCATGTTTCTCTTCATTTGTAATCATTTAAAACAAAGACAACGTGCTCCTAGCTGACATAGTTACGGATTATAGAATCCTATTAACAGTAGTAAAAACTTGATAATAGCCCTATCTACTGTGACTACATGGAACTCTATTCCACATCAGGTAATTGATGCAAGCAGTAAAACTAGATAAAAAAAAAAAACTGGTAAAAATACACCTTATGGAACAGCTGGGACTGTGAAGAAACACATGTATACACACACACGATAACATGCGCACGTACACATGGATTTGGTACTGTAGATATGAGGTAGTGGTGGAGTAGGGGCCTGAGGGCACACAGTGTGTTGATCTGTGAATGTATTGTAATGTTTTATAAACGTTATAACTGTCTTAGCAGCAGCTAATGGGGATCCATAATGAATATAAACACACCAAGCCAACCCTCTCAGATATCCATGAGTGCATGGGGTTCGAGGCGAAGGGTCAATTTGGGATTGAGGCTATAGTCCTACCTGTTGGATCTCCTTGTGGGAGGGTACAGCCCGCTCCACGTAGCCCTGCTGCTGGAACCAGGAGCAGATGGTCTGGAGGGAGCGGTAGGCGCAGCCCCAGCCGTTGTCGTCCACGCGGTCCTGCATGTAGTGGTGGTAGCTGTAGACCCCCTGGACCAAGTAAGGCTGGCACATGGGAGAAACAGCTAAGAGCGTGCCATCGTGGGCGTGACACTGTGTGCGTGCGCGTCTGCACCAGTGTGTGCTGACCAACCTTGCCGTTCTCCAGGGCGGGGTGGTTCAGGAGGACATGAGGGTTCCGGAGGTAGCCATCTTTGTAGGGCTCGTCTGGAAAATGTAGAGCGTTGGCTCTTCTCAGATATGGCCGGTTGTCTGGTAGTTCAAACAGACGGTGCAGCTCCTACACAGACAAAATGACTCTCAAATACAAGTACTGTAAACAATTGGATTTTTCTGTAATACTAGACAGTATAAGAATGACAATGTAAGATGGTTATTTTACGTTGTGTGAACATCCTCATATCCTTTAAGGTCTATAGGTAGGGTTGGCTCTCCAGCTCTTGGAGAACAACTGTGTGCATGATTCTCTTCCTGCCCATCAATAACACACTTCACTCATATAATCAATAAATCACGGTCTTCAGTCTGGGACACATAATTAGCTGAATCAGGTGGTAATCTGGAGGGAACGCCTGAAAAACCTCAATATGGGGGGTTGGAGAATCCTGATCTAGGTGTACATTTAGCCTCTTACACAGAGATGAGATAAGTGGATAGCAATATTCCACCTAGCCTATCAAGGGGGAATAGTGGAGCTACTACCAGATTGCTTAATACCCATCATAGCATTCACATCTACACAAGTGCAGAGTACTAGGAATAGCAGAGTAGTGGCCAGTTTGGAATTCTGCCCTTGCCTTGCGTCGCGTCTCCAGCTGGCTGTCGGGGACACCTGCTGGGTAGACCACGGTCACCAGGCCCACAGGGGCCGGGAGGAGGAAGTGGAACGGCTGGGGAATCAGCAGGGCCGTCCCTTTCATGTGCCGCAGAGCCACCTTCTCCATGTCACCCAGCTGGCTGCACAGCGCCCCCACAAGGGTCCCACAGACACTGCAGGTATGACCGACAAACAAAAAAGCCTGATTCAGTGGAAAAACCATGAGCTTGTTTCCGGATTTAAAGGTTAAAATATTTTTGGTTTAACTACGTGTGTTTTTATCCTCTTCCACTTGTCCTTTAGGGATGATGACGTTTGAAATGAGTTTCTATTCTTTCACCTGTTTGTGGTTGTATTGTCTTGTGAACTAGCTACATCTCTGGTGGTTATTGATTGACCCATCTATCAGTTTACCTTAGCCTTCTGATATTGGACATTTGTCTTTGATATAGTTTGACATAATAAAAAAAAAAAAAATCTATTCTCCTAAAACCTGTCTCTAATTTCATTTAAAACCTGTCTCTAATTTCATTTAAAAATCATGTTTCCTTTAGAGTGACGTACACAGAGATGCTCTCGCTGGAGGGGACACTGACCACGCAGTCCATGGGCAGAGTCGTTTGCAGGAAGTGGTGCTTCTTACTTCCTCTCAGGAGGGTGATGGCTGAGAGGAGGCCTGGCTCTGTCACCTCGGTCATCAGAGTCAGGTTTATGATACCCTGCAAGACACACACAATACAATACATGAGGTAGAGGAAAGCTAGAAATCACACCAGGAAGAGAATCTCCTCAATGACAAACTGTGGCATGAAAATGTGTGGCCAAGTCATTTACATGAAGCAGTTCATATCCACAGACTGTTTAAGGTCTAAAAGAAGCACTTACTGCTGTTGCATTGTTTTTGTCCTTTTTTGCTGACTTTTTGCTACAGCTTTCCTGGTCATCTGTCCTAAAAAAGGAGGAGGGTTTTTCCATTTACTTTGGTTTCCATTCCACAATGATCATGAGACACTAAACCTGCATTTCAGCCAATAACTTACAGTAGTTGACTTACATACAGACAACAGGCAGTTGATGCATTAACTTGCACAAAATAAGTGGTAACTACTTGGTACCTTCCTGATAAGAAGTCATCATTTCTAATTACCTTACTACCATGTAAGACAACGCCAGGTAAACAGTGGACTCTCCAAACTGTGATGTATGATGACTTACTGGATCAACTGTTGGAGATCTTTACATGGTCTGTTCGGAGTTAAATCGTCAGGTGTTGCATGTCCTCCTTTGTTGGGCCAAATAAAAACTGGACTGCTACAGAGACGGAGAACAAGCGATTCTGATTTCACCTGGGATTCGAGGGCCTCGAAAGTCCTCGAGATGACCTTTCGTACGTGTGGTACTGTAAAGACACACAAGAGACACAATATGATCATTAACAGAGATATCAGATTTCCTTGCATGGAAAAATCAAATGGTGAACGTGCATAAAGATACAGGTATGACGACATACATACTTCACAAAACACGAAGTAGTACTCAAAAAGACACCAACACTAACTGACTGGTTATAGGCTAGCGTCCTATAAGAGGCCTGGTTCATGTAGTATTTAGATAACAACGTACTTGTTGATACCAAATGAGTGTTTTCCACAAGCACATTGAGCAGCCAGCTAACTAGAGAAAGTGGCCAGCTATCTCCTGCCAAACAAGCTCTGTGTTGGTGGCCTCTGATAGATTCTAATGATAGATAGCATTTTCAACCAGCAACTATCAGGAAATAACACTGATCACATTTTCTTGCACTTTTACAGTGTTAGTTTCATCAACTGTTGTACAATATGATATAAAACACAGGACAGACTTAAACTGACTGTACTGGGCCTTTACAGAATCCTGTAAGAGTCTGCCGACTTCCACAGTATCTGCAATACAGGTTTGACTAAAGAATGAAGCAGGTGTCAAACATGACTTGCTACAAAAAGCAGCAGTTGACTTCTCCATTGATTAAATAAGTAGACCTATATCAATATCTTTGAAAATACCATGCAAGTATCATTAGCTTTTAAAACAATTCAGTTTTTTTTAATTATATTTTGGACCAGGGTGAGGCTCTCTCTCTCCACTTGCATACCTATTGTTCATGTAGTGAAGAGGATTCCCCAAATTCATTCAATGTTTTCATAATTTATCTGCAGATAATCACCAAAAAGCCTACTAGCATGTAAAGTAGGTAGCCAAATCAAAAGCTCTCTTACCGATGCAATTTGATAGGATACTGACAAGTCACTCTCTTTAAAACGCCACTTTCTGGCAAGTTCTGATGGAATTCATATCGAAAATACAAACAAGACCTTTAGTTTTTTTGTACCGATGCGATACCATGGACATAACTAAGATGTATGATTTATGGATGGCAAGGAGATGTACAGTTGAAGTCGGAAGTTTACATACACGTAGGTTGAACTCATTTTTCAACCACTCCACAGATTTCATGTCAAACTATAGTTTCGGCAAGTCGGTTAGGACATCTACTTTGTGCATGACACAAGTAATTATTCCGACTGTGCCTTCAAACAGCTTGGAAAATTCCAGAAAATGATGTCATGGCTTTAGAAGCTTCTGATAGGCTAATTGACATAATTTGAGTCAATTGGAGGTGTACCTGTGGATGTATTTCAAGAACTACCTTCAAACTCAGTGCCTCTTTGCTCGACATCATGGGAAAATCAAAAGAAAGCAGCCAAGACCTCAGAAAAACTATTGTAGACCCCCACAAGTCTGGTTCATCCTTGGGAGCAATTTCCAAACGCCTGAAGGTACCACGTTCATCTGTACAAACAATAGTACGCAAGTATAAACACCATGGGACCACGCAGCCATCATACTGCTCAGGAAGGAGACGTGTTCTGTCTCCTAGAGGTGAACAGACTTTGGTGCGAAAAGTGCAAGTCAATCCCAGAACAACAGCAAAGGACCTTGTGAAGATGCTGGAGGAAACAGGTACAAAAGTATCTATATCCACAGTAAAATGAGTCCTATATCGACATAACCTGAAAGGCCGCTCAGCAAGGAAGAAGCCACTGCTCCAAAACCGCCATAAAAAAAGCCAGACTACGGTTTGCAACGGCACAAAGATCGTACTTTTTGGAGAAATGTCCTCTGGTCTGATGAAACAAAAATAGAATAGTTTGGCCATAATGACCATCGTTATGTTTGGAGGAAAAAGGTGGAGGCTTGCAAGCCGAAGAACACCATCCCAACCGTGCAGCAGGGACTGGTGCATTTCACAAAATAGATGGCATCATGAGGAAGGAAAGTTACGTGGATATATTGAAGCAACATCTCAAGACATCAGTCAGGAAGTTAAAGCTTGGTCACAAATGGGTCTTCCAAATGGACAATGACCCCAAGCACACTTCCAAAGCAAAATGGCTTAAGGACAACAAAGTCAAGGTATTGGAGTGGCCATCACAAAGCCCTGACTTCAATCTTATAGAAACTTTGTGGGCAGAACTGAAAAAGCGTGTGCGAGCAAGGAGGCCTACAAAACCTGACTCAGTTACACCAGTTCTGTCAACCAAAATTCACCCAACTTATTGTGGGAAGCTTGTGGAAGGCTACCCGAAACGTTTAACCCAAGTCAAACAATTTAAAGGCAATGCTACCAAATACTAATTGAGTGTATGTAAACTTCTGACCCACTGGGAATGTGATGAAAGAAATAAAAGCTGAAATAAATCATTCTCTCTACTATTATTCTGACATTTCACAATCTTAAAATAAAAAGTGGTGATCCTAACTGACCTAAGACAGGGAAGTTTCACTAGGATTAAATGTCAGGAATTGTGAAAAACTGAGTTTACATACACCTTAGCCAAATACATTTAAACTTCCCACTTCAACTGTATATACAGTACTAGTCAAAAGTTTGTACACCTACTCATTCCAGGGTTTTTCTTTATTTTTACTATGTTCTACATTGTAGAATAATAGTGAAGACATCAAAACTATGAAATAACACATGGAATCATTTAGTAACCCCCCCCCCAAAAAAAAAAAGCTGCCTTGACAGCTTTGAACACTCTTGGCATTCTCTCAACCAGCTTCATGAGGAATGCTTTTCCAACAGTCTTGAAGGAGTTCCCCGGCGCCCCAAATGCGGTAGTCGGGCCCTGTGTAGCGTTTTTAATTTAAGTGGGAAAAGTAGCTAGCTGAATATGAGTCTAAAATGGGCTATATAGCCGACAGCAGGCGTTAGTGGAAAACATGAATGTCAGAACTACCATTTCTGACTTTTACATTTGAGTTTAATGAGATACCCATTAATCCAGGGCTACTGTTCCTGGATTCTCTCACACAAAGTGTTATGTCTGGCATAACCAGAGGACATGTAAATCATAGGCAGAACTCCCTGTACATACCATCTGTGCTGTCCAACTGGCACTTGAACTCCAGAGACCCTTTCAGGCGTAAGATTATGTTTCCCACAACCTACATAAACGATAAAGTCAGAAAGTTAAAGCTGAATCTGTATCATTTCATTGGTCATTTTGGGGGATGACTTATGGATAGTAACTGCCTACAGTTATCGTCACCACACAAAACAAATATAGGGTTTAGCCATTAGGCCTGCTCCATTGTTTGATTAAGTTGTTGATGTTAGCCTGTGTGTTTATGGTGTGTTTATTAGGTCTGTAAAGTTGGTAAATGTGGGATAGCAGTGCAGCAATGGTAGCTTTCCTGTATTATCACTTTCTGTGTGATTTGACCCTATGACAAACAATGTCAGTATACAACAAGTTATTGCTCACTTATACCTTTTAAATCATATATATATATATATATATATATATATACACATATCTCTCATTGGAAAGCTTAGATTCACAGCTATCCATCAGACACATTCTCGTAATGTTCAAGTCAACAGAACTTTGACCTCTAGGGTACATATCAGAATTAACTGTATAAATATGTATTAAAGGGAAACCCTGATACAACTTTAAAACTTTGTTTGACAAGTGGTTCTGAAAGGTCATCAATTACCTTTAAAATTATATATAATATAACCAACTTTGAAAGCACCAGCTACAACCATTGTTTAAAAATCGCCCATGTTGTGCCATTGACAGAATGTTGGAAGCTTAGCCATTGAATTCCATGTAATGGGGCGGCTAGGTTTTTGGAATGTAACTTTGGTCAGAGGCACACAGCTAGAACGGGGTTTTGAAAAATATCTGTAGATATAGGGCCCACGCAGAATTCACACATTAACCCCACAGAAGCCTATTTCCAATATGGCCGCCAATACACTCAATGGGGTCTTATTGGACAATTTCACATGACCATATCTGTATGAAATATAATTGTAGAATGACTGAAAATGTTCATAGTGACACAACCACATGAGCCAGGTGAATTGCTGATTTCTGAACATATGATCAATAATTGCAATATTTCCTCTTCATGTGAATAGTGATGGATGTGAGCTGATTACAATGATCTACAGTGTTATCCTAGTAGTTGTTTTCATTATGAAGACTAAAACCTGCCCTGTACGTTCCATTAAAATGTATACTGAACTAAAATACAACAATTAAAACAATTTAACAAATGTAACTGAGTTACAGTTCATATACAGGAATCAGTTAATTTAAATAAATAAATTAGGCCCTAATCTATGGATTTCACATGACTGGACAGGGGCCACACGCTGGGGAGCCAGGCCCAGCCAATCAGAATGAGTTTCCCCCCACAAAAAGGGCTTTATTCCAGACAGGCTGGGATGGGCTACAGGACAATAGGCAAGCAGCTTGGTGAGAAGGCAACAACTGTTGGCGCAATTATTAGAAAATGGAAGAAGTTCAAGATGACGGTCAATCTCCCTCGGTCTGGGGCACCATGCAAGATCTCACCTCGTGGGGCATCAATGATCATGAGGAAGGTGAGGGATCAGCCCAGAACTACACGGCAGGACCTGGTCAATGACCTGAAGAGAGCTGGGACCACAGTCTCAAAGAAAACCATTAGTAACACACTACGCCGTCATGGATTAAAATCCTGCAGCGAATGCAAGGTCCCCCTGCTCAAGCCAGCGCATGTCCAGGCCCGTCTGAAGTTTGCCAATGACCATCTGGATGATCCAGAGGAGGAATGGGAGAAGGTCATGTGGTCTGATGAGACAAAAATAGAGCATTTTGGTCTAAACTCCACTCGCCGTGTTTGGAGGAAGAAGGATGAGTACAACCCCAAGAACACAACGATGAGTACAACCCCATTCTTTGGGGATGCTTTTCTGCAAAGGGGACAGGACGACTGCACCGTATTGAGGGGAGGATGGATGGGGCCATGTATCGCAAGATCTTGGCCAACAACCTCCTTCCCTCAGTAAGAGCATTGAAGATGGGTCGTGGCTGGGTCTTCCAGCATGACAACGACCCGAAACACACAGCCAGGGCAACTAAGGAGTGGCTCCGTAAGAAGCATCTCAAGGTCCTGGAGTGGCCTCCAGACCTGAACCCAATAGAAAATCTTTGGAGGGAGCTGAAAGTCCGTATTGCCCAGCAACACCCCCGAAACCTGAAGGATCTGGAGAAGGTCTGTATGGAGGAGTGGGCCAAAATCCCTGCTGCAGTGTGTGCAAACCTGGTCAAGAACTACAGGAAACGTATGATCTCTGTAATTGCAAACAAAGGTTTCTGTACCAAATATTAAGTTCTGCTTTTCTGATGTATCAAATACTTATGTCATGCAATAAAATGCAAATTACTTAAATCATACAAAGTGATTTTCTGGATTTTTGTTTTAGATTCCGTCACTCACAGTTGAAGAGTACCCATGATAAAAATTAGACTTCTACATGCTTTGTAAGTGGGAAAACCTGCAAAATTGGCAGTGTATCAAATACTTGTTCTCCCCACTGTATGTAGATATCCCATAAAAAATATGCCATTTCCAGCTACAAGTCATTTACAACATTAATGTCTACACTGTATTTCTGATCAATTTAATGTTATTTTAAAAGACAAAAGTGCTTTTCTTTCAAAGTGACCTCAAACTTTTGAACGGTAGTGTACAGATCCATTTTACATGTTTAAAGATAACAGACATTATTGATCATCATTTGTCAGAAATCAGCAATTCAGACAGCTTTTTGGGGCACATTCTTACCACATTTATGTGAATAATTTTACATCTTTATATATCTGGCACACCTGGATTATGTGGTTGTGTATTCTACAACACTACGAACATTTTAATATATTTTGGGGCATAGTACAAATAAAAAGGCTTCTGTGGGGTTAAATGCATGAATTCTGTGATGGCTCTGAAACTACAACTCTTTTTAAAATCTTTTTTCTAGCAGTTTGTACAATTTGGTGTCTCTATTACCAACATTACAATCCAAAAACATCTGCCCCATTACATGGAATTACATGGCTAAATTTCCAACATTCTAATGTCAATGGCACAATATGGGTTAAATGTGATTATATTATATAAATACCCTATAGGTCAAAGTTCAGTTGACCCTAACTTTCCCGAAAATGTGTCTGATGGATAGCTGTGAATCTAAGCTTTCCAATGATATATGAGCAATAACTTGTTGTATACTGACATTGTATGTCATAGGGTCAAATCCATCTGGGAATAATGAATGGGAAAGATACCATTGATGCACGCTCACACAACTCTAGGGACATAGAACTAAAAACCCAAGTGACCCACGACGGCCCAAATGTGGAGGTCTGGCTCATGGACTATTTGAGAGAGTTTGTCTCCTTATGAACACGTTTCAACTGGATAGCTGGAGTAGATACCGCGTCAGCTAGCTACCTAGCTAGCCAGCTAGCCAGCCACCACTGACAGACCTATCTTATGCTAGCTAGCTGGCTACTTTCAACATTTAAACACGGCAAACATACTCACTATACTTTCACGTAACACTTACCATTGTGTAAGCTTCAAAACACCATCAATTGTAGTGATTTCTCCGTTTTGTAGAGACCGCAGCACTGCAGTCAGACATGTTGGTTTTTGTCACGTGACGCGCCACTGTGGCCCAATCAATGACGTCTTCCGGGAAGAGAACTGCGCCTGCGTGCTGCGTGCTTCCTCAGACACAAAGTCAACGTTATTCGTTCTAGTTGAATTACTAAGAATTCATGAATACACAAATGTGCTTATATTGGTCTTATTTTAAGGTTACATACAATAAAACAATACATAACACAACACATTATTACACACTACTCTACCATAACATATCTACAATACAAAATCAATAATACAGGAAAATAACAATATTAAAATCTTTGTAGTAGGAAACTGCGTTTCCCGTAGTCTGTTCTGGACTTGAGGACTGTGAAGAGACCCCTGGTGACATGTCTTGTGGGGTATGTATGGGTGTCTGAGCTGTGCGCTAGTCGCTTAAACAGAGCTTAGTGATTTAAACATGTCAATACCTCTCACAATAACAAGCAGTGATGCAGTCAACCTCTCCTCCAGATTGGGTTAGGCATACGTTTGGCAGCGTGGTTAAGATTAGTGTTCTAATCTAATTTTAAGAATGTTGTAAAAATGTAAATTTCCTAAATGTGTTGTTATTTTAAAATAGGCTAATTGACTTAACTCTGTCCAACTAAATTGAGTTGAGTAGCAGTGGGTGTACCACCACGGACTGCATGGAGACTCAAGTCACGATCAGTCGATAGACCTACTTGTAAAAATGTTGATTCTTTAAATTAACACTTTCCTTGTACCTATGTTTGTCCTGTGTAACTATGAGCTTTTCTTTGGGTGCTGAAATCTGTTGTTTTTTATTAAAAACTATAGATTCCAAATTCAACTGACAACTCAATGACAATCAGAGCAAGCATAGGTAGGGTATGCCCCCTGGTGTAAGACCGCCCCCTGGGGTAAGACCGCCCCCTGGGGTAAGACCGCCCCCTGGGGTAAGACCGCCCCCTGGGGTAAGACCGCCCCTGTAATGTTCACAAAAAACACAACATGTTCCCCCCCAAAATTAAACAGTTCCTCTGGCTGCCACTAGATCAACTACAAATGTCCTCTTTTTCATCAACATTTCTGAAGTCATTTCATCAAAACGATTGAGGTAAATTTATACCTTTTTTTGTAATTTACAAAAAGTTGTAGATATAATGAAGTTTGAAGATATATATTTTTTGTACATGTAGGGAAGCCTTAAGATAGATACAGTTGAAGTCTGAAGTTTACATACACCTTAGCCAACTACATTTAAACTCAGTTTTTCACAATTCCTGACATTTAATCCTAGTAAAAATTCGCTGTTTTAGGTCAGTTAGGATCACCACTTTATTTTAAGAATGTGAAATGTCAGAATAATAGTAGAGAGAATGATTTATTTAAGCTTTTATTTCTTTCATTACATTCCCAGTCGGTCAGAAGTTAACATACACTCAATTAGTATTTGGTAGCATTGCCTTTAAATTGTTTAACTTGGGTCAAACGTTTCCGGTAGCCTTCCACAAGCTTCCCACAATAAGTTGGGTGAATTTTGCTGTGGGGATGATTTTCAGCAGCAGGGACTGGGAGACTAGTCAGGATCAAGGCAAAGATTAACCGAGCAGAGTACAGAGAGATCCTTGATGAAAACCTGCTCCAGAGCGCTCAGGACCTCAGACTGGGGTGAAGGTTCACCTTCCAACAGAACAACGACCCTAAGCACACAGCCATGACAACACAGGAGTGGCTTTGGAACAAGTCTCTGAATGTCCTTGAGTGGCCCAGCCAGAGCCCAGACTTAAACCAGAACAAACATCTCTGGAGAGACCTGAAAATAGCTGTGCAGCAACGCTCCACATTCAACCTGACAGAGCTTGAGAGGATCTGCAGAGAAGAATGGGAGAAACTTACCCAAGAAGACTCAGTGCTGTAATCTTTGCCACAGGTGCTTCAACAAAGTGCTGAATAAAAAACTATTTAATCAATTTTAGAATTAGGTTGTAACATAATGAAATGTGGAAAAAGTCAAGGTGTCTGAATACTTTCTGAAGGCACTGTATGTCCGCTCAATCGGAAAAGAATGCAGAATTTTTATGTCGATCTTCCGTGATACTTAGGCGATACGGAATACAGCCCTCAATCTGCTAGCTCTTCATGGGCAGACACGAGAGAGGATAATATCTATCATGTTCTTGATGATGATGGGGGGAGGGTGGATGGCATGTGGGAGGTGGTGGGCAAGGGTCATCTCCCAGGCGTCTATCAGCAAGACATCCAGACCCCTGAACATGGCCCTGAGTATCCTGTCCAACTGCAATGAGTACCAGTCACTATTGTACAGGCTCGCCTCTGGGTCCAGGGCCTGGAGGTTGGCCGAGCGCAACACCACCAGGGTCCCCGGAGCTCGGTCCAGAAGCCGCAACACCGCCCGCCGAATGTGGCGTAGTCGGCGAATGTAGACCTGCACAGGGAAGGTGCTGAAATGGGACCAAATGCTAATAAACACCACAGTGTTCGACCCACCAGTCAGGCCATCCAGCTCGTTAGCTACATAGCGCATCTCACTGGCGATGACATTGGTGAAGCGGATTGGAGGACCGTGACAACGGTACCTCAGCAGGGTGTTGTGGTTGCTGTCCACCGCCATGTTGGGACCCACATTCTTAGGACTGTGAAGGTTAAACTGCTTCAGGTCTGTGAACACAAGGGAGGGAGGTAGGTGGAGGGTTGGGTTGGGTTGTGAGTTGGACAGACAGAAGAGAGGGTTAAAAAGCACCTTAGGCAGCAGAGAGTGAGAGATGTCACAGGACTTGCAGACAGCACTCACCTGGTAATAAGGCGTTGAGGTACTCGAACCACTGTCTGGCAGTAGAGTCTCCGTACATGTACAACACCTTGCCCTTCAGACATTGAGTAATGGCAGATGAGTCGTTAAACTGGCGTATCAAACCCCCAGTCAGCGCTCGCCATGACCCTTTGAAGTAATACCCAGAAGGAGTGATTCTGGTAGGCTCCGTCTTCATGCTGCTTCTCTCCATGTCTGCTTTGTCTGAAAGAGGAATGCAAGCTTGATGCACCAGCTAGCATCATTACTTTGTAGGTACACAAAACAATGGAAACAAAGGTGCTGGCGCTTCCCCGCCTTGCGTTACTGTAGATGCAGTAGTGGGATGGAATACTATCCTGCACACCCAGAACCTCTCCAGGGTTGAAGTATACAGCCACGTTGCAGCTAGCTGGATAGCTAGTAGGCTGGCTAGCTAGTGCAAAAAATATAAACACAGTGTTACTGTAGCATCTCCTTGCTCGCCCACCTTTTCTCTCAAGCAGCACAGTGACGCTGTCAGACCCTGAAGGATGAATGTGAACCTTGATGTTTACACCACTGAGGAAAAATGTAATAAATACACAGCAGTCAATGTTAAATAAATACAGAGCAGCAAGCAATCTGATACATCGGAAACAAAGTCTGTGATTAAATTAGACACGCTTTTACACTCATTCACTCACATACTGTACCCCTCACTAACCTCTGGAAGAGTAATGCCTCTTTGTTGGTGAGCAGATGTTTCACATAGCCTCCCTTGGCGTGATTGATCCGTGTGTCACAACTCAGCAGCTTGGGCTTGTAGCAGTACCAGGGTTCCCCCGTGTGGGGATCGGTGTAATTGCACAGCGGCTTCTGGTTTGCAGGCAGACACAGGTTACATACAGTTGTCTGGGACAGTTTTCCAGAGCGGAACAGACTCTTAAAGAAAACCCGGTCGGGCCGTTCCTCTCGTAACCGTCTTAGAACATGAACTGCCTCACATGGATGGACCAGTGTCATCTCCACCTGTGCAGACCCTTGCCATAGTAATGGGAAAATGGCAGAGTAGGTCCCATTCCTGTGGTCCAGCACCTGTCCTGCAACACCTGCCTCCAATTCGGAGGAGTGCAGTCGGGCTAGCAAGAAGTCTCCACCATGGCTCTTGGGATGACCCTGGAAATCGTGCATCTGGACCAGAGCCTCCAGCTGGTCCCCCACATGCCACTCTCTCCTGCCCCCTGCTGGCAGGATCACAAAAAGGCTGTGTGCAGGATCACTGGTGTGGTCCAGGGACACACTCACAGAATGGGGCGTGGGACCTGGCCAGGCAATGGACTCCAGGAGGTAACGCTCTTCCAGAGTCTCCTCGGGTGAGAGCTCCTGGCCCAGGAGGCCACAGTAGCTCTGGTTGCGGTTCAGAGGAGAAGGGGCCTCTGGAAAGAAGGCTGTTTGGATGCTGCTCTGGAGCTGGTAGAATGTTGACACTGTTTGGCAGTTCAGATTCTGCTAAGGAGAAAAGTAAAGGTCATTAACAGGCTGCATAATGTGCAACGCTCTCATTAGTTTAAATGAGAACTCGGTGTCACAGCAGCACGGCTCTGTGAAGGTAAAGGAGGAAGATGGTGGTGGAAGCAATGTGGGAAGAATAAAGGAGGTTGGACTTGTAACTTGTTATGAGTGCAGATGGCTTTCCCTTACCTCCAGATTGTTGATGTTGCTTAACAGGAAGAAGACGCCCGACAGGGCCAGCAGGAAGAAGACACAGACATATTTGGACAGGCTCCTGCACATGGTGCTGTCCTCTGTCAGTCCCCCTGATGTTGACACAAAAAAGCTGGTAACAGTTCGCCTTATGTGCGTTTGCATATGTGCATAAGTAGAGCAGAAAAATAAAATATGCATTACTTTAGCAAGACGGCTAACACAGTCTTGTGGAACACAGGATACCTTGGGTTTAAACCCTGGTCAGTCACACTTGGGCTGCTAAAGTTGAGTGTATATATGTGGCCTTGTTCATGACAATATATTGGCAAATACAGTGCCTTCGGAAAGTATTCAGACCCCTTGACTTCCACATTTTGTTACGTTACAGCCTTATTCTAAAATGGATGAATTCATTTTTTGTTCCCTCATCAAAAAATAAAATAGAAATATCAGCTTTACATAAGTATTCAGACCCTTTACTCAGTACTTTGTTGAAGAACCTTTGGCAGCGATTACAGCCTCTAGTCTTCTTGGGTATGACGCTACAAGCGTGGCACACTTGTATTTGGGGAGTTTCTCCCATTATTCTCTGCAGATCCTCCCAAACTCTGTCAGGTTGGATGCGGAGCTTTGCTGCACAGGTCTCTCCAGAGATGTTCGATCGGGTTCAAGTCCGGGCTCTGGCTGGGCCACTCAAGGACATTCAGAGACTTGTCCCGAAGCCACTCCTGCGTCTTGGCTGTGTGCTTAGGGTCAAATGAAGCGTGGGCCAAAGCTAGATTCACTGATCTAGACTTTGATTGGCAGTCATTTAGATGTCTAAGAAATAAATATGTGAAACTTGTCAGAAAGACCAAATCTGATTACTTCATTACAGCTTTGTCTGATTGTGCAGAAAATCCATATAAATTCTGGAAAATCCTGAATTCACTGAAGGGTTGTAACTGAATGTCTCTTCGTCACCAGATCAACCAGCTTCTGGTATCATTACTGATCACATGATATCATTAATGCATTCAGTCAACAGTTTATTGCTGCAGGATATATTTTTGATAAAGTTTCACCTCCAAACCGGACTCAGTCTGGCTCCATGTTGCCTCATTGCAGTAAAGATGCTATTGGTGGAGACTCTTTGAATAATGTTGATAATGTTGGTCAGGGTTCTCCTTCAGACAATTCTCTGTTGGAGGTACTTGATGCTTTGCTTACATTGGATGTTGGGAAATCTATGGGGGCTGATAATCTGGAACCAGGTTTATTAAAATGTGCAGCTTCCCATATAGCCGGTGCAATGACACATATTTTAAATCCGACTCTAACGCTAGGATTCATTCCTAAAATATGGAAAACGGCTTATGTGTTGCCGCTACATAAGGGTGGAGATTGCAGCGATCTTGACAACTACAGGCCAATTTCTAGGCTTCCCTGTTTAGCCAAAGTTTTGGAAAAATTGGTAAATAACCAGCTACGTACTTACCTAAGTGAGAAATGTATTTTAAATTTTAATCAATCTGGGTTCAGACCAGGGCATAGTACTATTACAGCAACTACATTAGTTGTGAACGATATGATCAATGCCCTAGATGCTAAGAAGAGTGTTGCTGCCGTGTTTATTGACCAATCAAAGGCCTTCGACACTGTTGATCATTGTATTCTATTAGAAAAGCTGTCCAATAGGTCTTAGTCCTGATGCTTGTACCTGGTTTAGTGACTGACCATCTCAAAGACCGTACTCAGGCAATACTGTCTGATGGAGTTATGGCTGATTTTATGAGGTGCGTAAAGGTGTTCCACAGGGATACATTTTGGGACCTGTTCTTTTTTCATTATATATAAATGATATTGGGCAAACTGTCAAATCCTGTGCTCATCAGCTGTATGCTGACGATACTATTATTTATTGACCAGCATTATCGAGCTTGCAGTCTGATTTTATAGCTGTTCAAGTCGCCCTTTCAAATTTAAAGCTTGTTTTAAATGCTGGGAAAACGAAATACATGATTTTCTCAAAGCCCCATAAACCTATTGCAAATATGATGCATCTTCGTTCAATGAATGGTACGATGATTGAACTTGTACCTGCTTACAAATATCTTGGCATTTGGATAGACAGTGATCTATCTTTTAAGAAACACATAGCTGAGCTTGTTAAGAAACTTAACTGTAAGAAAAAATCCTGCTTCTCCCTGTTTAGTAGGAAGTTAATTGTTCAATCAACTTTTTGACCTGTTCTTGATTATGGAGATACTGTATACCAAAGTGCTACAGTAATCAGAATAAGAGACCTCAACTCTGTTTATCATAGTGCCCTTGGTTTTATTACATCTGCCATCTCTGTTGAAGGTTAGAGTCCCTGATGATAATATCAGGTCACATGGTTAACTTTAATGACTCCCTTGGTTGAAGGTTAGAGTCCATGATTATAATATTAGGTCACATGGTTAACTTTAATGACTCCCTTGGTAAACACAGAGCTTGGTAGATCTGCTTCTACACGTCTAGCGCCGAATGTTCTGAATAATATCCAGTCGGTTCTCTGTTTGGATGCCTTAGTGCCTATGGGTCGGTTTGTTGTATTGACTAAAGGCTTTTATTCTGATGAATGTGTTTGTTTTAACTAACTATGTATGTCCATTAATCTGTGATATTCTGAATGTATGTGTGCCATTTGTTTGGTTGTGTTCCCAGGGCGCACTAGTAAATGACACCTAGGTCTCAAGGTGTTTCCCCCTGGTTAAATAAATAAATACAAATGATCTTGTTGGAAGGTGAGCCTTCGCCCCAGTCTAAGGTCCTGAGCGCTCTGGAGGATCTCTCTGTACTTTGCTTCGTTCATCTATCCCTTGATCCTGACTAGTCTCCCCTTCCTTGCCACTGAAAAACATCCCCACAGCATGATGCTGCCACCGTAGGGATGGTGCCAGGTTTCCTCCAGACGTGACGCTTGGCATTCAGGCCAAAGAGTTCCATCTTGGTTTCATCAGACCAGAGAATCTTGTTTCTCATGGTCTGAGAGTCCTTTAGGTGCCTTTTGGCAAACTCCAAGCCGGCTGTCATGTGCCTTTTACTGAGGAGTGGCTTCCGTCTGGCCACTCTACCATAAAGGCCTGATTGGTGGAGTGCTGCAGAGATGGTTGTCTTTCTGGAACGTTCTATCATCTCCACAGAGGAACTCTCAAGCTCTGTCAGAGTGACCACCGGGTTCCTGGTCACCTCCCTGACCAAGGCCCTTCTCCCCTGATTTAGCTCTAGGAAGAGTCTTTGTGGTTCCAAACTTCTTCCATTTAAGAATAATGGAGGCAACTGTGTTCTTGGGAACCGTCAATGCTGCAGACATTTTTTGGTACCCTTCCCCAGATCTGTGCCTCGACACAATCATGTCTCGGAGCGTGTGTCTTTCAAAATCATGTCCAATCAATTGAATTTACCACAGGTGGGCTCAATCAAGGATGATCAATGGAAACAGGATGCACCTGACCTCAATTTCGAGTCTAACAGCAAAGGTTCTGAATACTTATGTATATAAGGTGTTTTTTATTTTTAATACTTTTGCTAACATTTCTAAAAAACTATTTTCGCTTTGTCATTATGGGGTATTGTGAGTAGATTGATGATGAAAACCCCCCCCAATTTTGTAATAAGGCTGTAATGTAACAAAATGTGGAAAAGGTGAAGGGGTCTGAATACTTTGTGAATGCACTGAATACACTGTGTGTACCATACATTAGGAACAGCCTCAATTCATCCGGACATGGACTCGACAAGGTGTCCAAAGCATTGACTCCAATGCTTCCCACAGTTGTATCAAGTTGGCTGGATGTCCTTTGGGTGGTGGACCCAAAGGACAATCAATTCAACAGAATAAGGCATCTAGCATAGAGAAGATGATGACAGAAGATGCTATGCCAAAGATGTTGATTGCCAAGTTATATCAAGGGTTGATTGAAACCCTACCTGATGCTTCAGAACCTATAAGGAAAACATGGGAAACAGGTTATAGATACCTGCTCCTACAACCTAAGACATAAACAATGCAATTTAAGAGAATTTATAGGACTTACTACACTCCTGTCAGAATGCATGTAACTCACCCAGAAATATCACGTGTTGGAGATGCAAAAAACACAAAGGAACCCTATTACATATACTGTGACAAATAGCATTTTGCAATAATGTATATGCTATCATTGGGAAATGTAAACATTGGTGATCAATATACGTTTTGTAATCTAGGTCTAATTGCTACAATGCATATCCATATTGGAAAGCCTCCTATCCATCCTCAATAACACACTGGAGGACTGAACTATCTATCTAGCTACATCCCATTACACTCTATACATTATAACATCAAACGAAAAACACACACATTTGACAGAATTTGGAAATCGTATGTTGACCATCTTAGAGAATGTTTTGTACAGTGGACCTTTTGTTTCTGCTTTCATGTTGTTTTTGAGAAGACAAATATATATACGAAAAGCATACATAAAATGGCTTTGTTTTCAGCAATTTATTGGCTGCAAGCCACTGCAAACACTGACTAACGATACGTTAAGGAACAGACAAAGCAAAAATTATATACTAGCCGGTCGTTTCTTATAAAGGTATTTTTTCCAATCCTTGATTCCACGTTCACTGTGGTCGACTCCTCTCCTAACTTCTTTTGTTTAGAGCAGGACGAGAGTGAAGGAAGCAGTAAGAGGAAGCATGAAAATACCAATGAAATGCCATCTGTACCAAGACGTAAAATATGTTGCTGTGGTTCCTGTTCTGAACGATGTGTTAGTTAGTTAAATAAAGGTGAAATAAAGGTTCAACAAATAAGTTAGTTGTGATATTGTGGTTTACCGTTTATGAATTGTCCCTCTTTCTCTGTCAAGTTGATATCCTGTCCACTGTTATCTGAAGCTGTCTGTTTGTAGAGCATTCAGATGTCCTTTACAACCATACATGTAGATATAGGGCCACTTGGGCCAAAGCCAGTGATAACGTGAGCAGGGCCACTGAGAAGAAATGTAGTGCTACAAAATGGAGTTACAGTCGCTCCCAATGGTGCTGCTCACGCTGTCATATAAGACGAGGATAAAAGGTGTGCCATCTTTCCAGATCCACTTTTTTTTATTTATTTCCCCTTTATTTAACCAGGTAGGTTTTATTTAACCTTTATTTAACCAGGTAGGTCAGTTGAGAACAAGTTCTCATTTACAACTGTGACCTGAACAAGACAAAGCAAATCAGTGCGACAAAAACAACACAGAGTTACTCATGAGAATAAAACAAACATACAGTCAATAACACAATAGAAAATCTATATACTGAGTGTTCAAATGTAGTGCAGAATGCAGTAAGGTTAGGAAGACAATAAATAGGCCATAGTGGCAAAATAAGTTACTAATTAGCATTAACACTGGACTGATAGATGTGCAGATGATGATGTGCAAATAGAGATACTGGAGTGGAAATGAGCAGAAAAAATGATATGGGGATGAGGTAGTAGTGTGGGCTATTTACAGAAGGGCTGTATACAGGTGCAGTGATCGATAAGCAGCTCTGACAGCTGATGCTTAAAGTTATCGAGGGAGATAGGAACCTCTTGCTTCAAGGATTTTTGCAGTTCGTTCCAGTCATTGGCAGCAGAGAACTGGAATGAATGGCGGCCAAAGGAGGTGTTGGCTTTGGGATGATCAGTGAAATATACCTGCTGAAGCGCATGCTATGGGTGGGTGTTGCTATGGATACCATCCAGCTGAGATAAGGCCGGGGTCATGTCAGTCTGTAGAGGAAGTGTATTTATGTTTGTATGTTCTACACCTGTGTGTGGGTCATTGTCTTCATGTCAGTCTGTAGAGGAAGTGTATTTATGTTTGTATGTTCTACACCTGTGTGTGGGTCATTGTCTTCATGTCAGTCTGTAGAGGAAGTGTATTTATGTTTGTATGTTCTACACCTGTGTGTGGGTCATTGTCTTCATGTCAGTCTGTAGAGGAAGTGTATTTATGTTTGTATGTTCTACACCTGTGTGTGGGTCATTGTCTTCATGTCAGTCTGTAGAGGAAGTGTATTTATGTTTGTATGTTCTACACCTGTGTGTGGGTCATTGTCTTCATGTCAGTCTGTAGAGGAAGTGTATTTATGTTTGTATGTTCTACACCTGTGTGTGGGTCATTGTCTTCATGTCAGTCTGTAGAGGAAGTGTATTTATGTTTGTATGTTCTACACCTGTGTGTGGGTCATTGTCTTCATGTCAGTCTGTAGAGGAAGTGTATTTATGTTTGTATGTTCTACACCTGTGTGTGGGTCATTGTCTTCATGTCAGTCTGTAGAGGAAGTGTATTTATGTTTGTATGTTCTACACCTGTGTGTGGGTCATTGTCTTCATGTCAGTCTGTAGAGGAAGTGTATTTATGTTTGTATGTTCTACACCTGTGTGTGGGTCATTGTCTTCATGTCAGTCTGTAGAGGAAGTGTATTTATGTTTGTATGTTCTACACCTGTGTGTGGGTCATTGTCTTCATGTCAGTCTGTAGAGGAAGTGTATTTATGTTTGTATGTTCTACACCTGTGTGTGGGTCATTGTCTTCATGTCAGTCTGTAGAGGAAGTGTATTTATGTTTGTATGTTCTACACCTGTGTGTGGGTAATTGTCTTCATGTCAGTCTGTAGAAGAAGTGTATTTATGTTTGTACTAATTGTTCTTGTTTGTTATAGTTGGCATTGAGTTTATTTATATTCATTAAAGATGTCCAACTACTACTGCGCTGCACCTTGGTCCATTTACACACCCAGTCGTGACACTGTGATAGAGACTACATCCAATTTGCTGAGTAGAGTGTTGGAGGCTAGTTTGTAAATGACATCACCGAAGTCAAGGATCGGTAGGATAGAATATCTGAAATATCACATTTACATACACTACTGTTCAAAAGTTTGGGGTCACTTAGAAATGTCCTTGATTTTTAAAGAAAAGCACATTTACTGTCCATTAAAATAACATCAAATTGATCAGAAATACAGTGTAGACATTGTTAATGTTGTAAATGACTATTGTAGCTGGAAACGGCTGTGTACTACAGCGTTGTACGAGATCTTCAGTTTCTTGGCAATTTCTCGCATGGAATAGCCTTCAGTTCTCAGAACAAGAATAGACTGTCGAGTTTCAGAAGAAAGTTTTTTGTTTCTGGACATTTTGAGCCTATAATCGAACCCACAAATGCTGATGCTCCAGATACTCAACTAGTCTAAAGAAGGCCAGTTTTATTGCTTCTTTAATCAACACAACAGTTTTCAGCTGTTCTAACATAATTGCAAAAGGGTTTTCTAATGATCAATTAGCCTTTTAAAATGATAAACTTGGATTAGCTAACACAACGTTCCATTGGAACACAGGAGTGATGGTTGCTGATAGTGGGCCTCTGTACACCTATATAGATATTCCATACAGAAATCTGAAGTTTACAACTACAACAGTCATTTACAACATTAACAATGTCTACACTGTATTTCTGATCAATTTGATGTTATTTTAATGGACAGAAAATGTGCTTTCTTTAAAAAACAAGGACATTTCTAAGTGACCCCAAACTTATGTACGGTAGTATATATACACTACTCAAAAAATGGGAACACTTAAACAACACAATGTAACTCCAAGTCAATCACACTTCTGTGAAATCAAACTGTCCACTTAGGAAGCAACACTGATTGACAATAAATGTCACATGCTGTTGTGCAAATGGAATAGACAACAGGTGGAAATTATAGGCAATTAGCAAGACACCCCCAATAAAGGAGTGGTTCTGCAGGTGGTGACCACAGACCACTTCTCAGTTCCAATGCTTCCTGGCTGATGTTTTGGTCACTTTTGAATGCTGGCGGTGCTTTCACTCTAGTGGTAGCATGAGAGGGAGTCTACAACCCACACAAGTGGCTCAGGTAGTGCAGCTCATCCAGGATGGCACATCAATGCGAGCTGTGGCAAGAAGGTTTGCTGTGTCTGTCAGCGTAGTGTCCAGAGCATGGAGGCGCTACCAGGAGACAGGCCAGTACATCAGGAGACGTGGAGGAGGCCGTAAGAGGGCAACAACCCAGCAGCAGGACCGCTACCTCCGCCTTTGTGCAAGGAGGATCAGGAGGAGCACTGCCAGAGCCCTGCAAAATGACCTCCAGCAGGCCACAAATGTGCATGTGTCTGCTCAAACGGTCAGAAACAGACTCCATGAGAGTGGTATGAGGGCCCGGCGTCCACAGGTGGGGGTTGTGCTTACAGCCCAACACCGTGCAGGACGTTTGGCATTTGCCAGAGAACACCAAGATTGGCAAATTGGCCACTGGCGCCCTGTGCTCTTCACAGATGAATGCAGGTTCACACTGAGCACATGTGACAGACGTGACAGAGTCTGGAGACGCCGTGGAGAACGTTCTGCTGCCTGCAACATCCTCCAGCATGACCGGTTTGGCGGTGGGTCAGTCATGGTGTGGGGTGGCATTTCTTTGGGGGTCCGCACAGCCCTCCATGTGCTCGCCAGAGGTAGCCTGACTGCCATTAGGTACCGAGAAGAGATCCTCGGACCCCTTGTGAGACCATATGCTGGTGCGGTTGGCCCTGGGTTCCTCCTAATGCAAGACAATGCTAGACCTCATGTGGCTGGAGTGTGTCAGCAGTTCCTGCAAGAGGAAGGCATTGATGCTATGGACTGGCCCGCCCGTTCCCCAGACCTGAATCCAATTGAGCACATCTGGGACATCATGTCTCGCTCCATCCACCAACACCACGTTGCACCCCAGACTGTCCAGGAGTTGGCGGATGCTTTAGTCCAGGTCTGGGAGGAGATCCCTCAGGAGACCATCCGCCACCTCATCAGGAGCATGCCCAGGCGTTGTAGGGAGGTCATACAGGCACGTGGAGGCCACACACACTACTGAGCCTCATGTTGACTTGTTTTAAGGACATTACATCAAAGTTGGATCAGCTTGTAGTGTGGTTTTCCACTTTAATTTTGAGTGTGACTCCAAATCCAGACCTCCATGGGTTGATACATTTTATTTCCATTGATAATTTTTGTGTGATTTTGTTGTCGGCACATTCAACTATGTAAAGAAAAAAGTATTTAATAAGATTATTTCATTCATTCAGATCTAGGATGTGTTATTTTAGTGTTCCCTTTATGTTTTTGAGCAGTTTATATATATACACACAGTCAACTGGTCACGAGAAGTTTTATCTCAATGTTCTAACTGAACTCTTTTATAACTATCTGTATCCTGAAGGTTGTAAGGCTTCAGATCTGAGAAACAGACAGAGTCCCAGCTTACAATGATCAGTTCTATATTCAGAGAGCTCTGCCCTCTAAGTTCAGAGACCCTCTTTTATACACACACACACACATCAGTCAAAAACCCCTGCTTTGGGGGGCTGTACTTTTTTACGGTCTGCAAGCCTAACAGTTTCTCCCCTCCCTGGGTTGGAAAATCACCCTCCTGCTATCAGTTTTACAGCTGTCACAAATAGTCTGTAGATCAGTCCTCTTCTCCTTGGTTGTCTTAACTACATCCTGATTATTTTGCTAAATAGTAACATACTGTCCTAGTCTTAACTTGTCCTATACACACGCATTATTAGAATTATAATCTTATAATTCTAATACATTTCACACGGTTACACAGTTTCAGGGTGGAATATTTTAGTCATTACTTTAAACATACAAATTCCTCTATCACAACTCCAGAATTATTGGCACCCTTCATGAAAATGAGCAGAAATTAATATATAAAAACAACCACACATACAATGAGTGATATTTTGGGCTTAAACAAATGGATGAGCCTCATGCTTTTATTTTCAAAGAAACCAAATAAAGTTTTCCTTTAGTAACACAAATTTGAGTGAAAATGCGGATTCCAAAAAATATTGGTTGTCCAATTGTCAGTATTTGGTGGAGCTTCCCCTGGCGAGAATGACAGCACTCAGCCTCTTTCTGTAGTGTTTAACAAGGTTGGAGAACACTTGTGGAGGGATCTGGGACCACTCTTCCATGCAGAACATTTCCAATTCATTTAGATTCTTTGGTTTTACTTGTGAACTGCCCTTCTTCAATTGAGACCACAGATTTTCAATTGGGTTCAAGTCTGGAGACTGAGAGGGCCATTGGGTTAAAGTCTGGAGACAGAGAGGGCCATTGGGTTCAAGTCTGGAGACTGTGAGGGCCATCGGGTTCAAGTCTGGAGACTGAGAGGGTCATCGGGTTCAAGTCTGGAGACTGAGAGGGCCATTGGGTTCAAGTCTGGAGACAGAGAGGGCCATTGGGTTCAAGTCTGGAGACAGAGAGGGCCATTGGGTTCAAGTCTGGAGACAGAGAGGGTCATTGGGTTCAAGTCTGGAGACTGAGAGGGCCATTGGGTTCAAGTCTGGAGACAGAGAGGGCCATTGGGTTCAAGTCTGGAGACAGAGAGGGCCATTGGGTTCAAGTCTGGAGACTGAGAGGGCCATTGCAAAACCTTGACTTTGTGTTGCTGCAACCATTTCTTTGTGGATTTTGATGTGTGCTTCGGGTCATTGAAAGTCCACCTACGGCCAAGTCCCAGCCTTCTGGCAGAGGCAACCAGATTGTCAGCCAAAATTGCCTGATGCTTGGTGGAATTCATTATGACATCAATCTTAACCAGCGCCCCTGGACCTCTGGAATTAAAACAGCCCCTAAACATCACTGACCCAGCACCATATTTCACCGTGGGTATGTGGTGCCTATTCTTGTATGCATCTGTTTCGACGCCAAACATGGCAATGCTGTATCTGACCAACACTTAACATTTTGGTCTCATCTGACCAGAGCACCTTCTTCCAGTCATAATTTAAATGACGTTTGGCAAAATCCAAGCGCTTGCGTCTCTGTCTTGGGGTCAGAAAGGGCTTTCTTCTGCCAACCCTTCCAAAGAGCCTGTGGTTGTGGAGGTGGTGTCTGATGGTGCTTTTTGAAACATGGTGACCCCAAGATGCCACCAAGGCCTGCAATTCTTTCACAGCGATTCTTGGGGATTTATTTGATTCTCTCACCATCCTCCTCCCTATCCTGGAGGGCAAAATGCACAAGGGGTCCTCTAACCGTGAGGTTTCAACTGTTCCATATCTTATGAATGTTTTAATACTTGCCCTGACAGTGCTCAGTGGGATATTCAATCGTTTGTGGATCTTCTTGTAGCCATTAGCAGATTTATGAAGCTCTACGACCATCTGTCTCTTTTGAACTGTCAGTTCTTTAGTTTTCTTCATGATGTTGGATGACAAAGGGATATTGCATGACTGTTGCCTAATTTTTATACCTGAGTGAAACAGGAAGTGATGTAATGGCTCAATATAGTTCCTTAAGACTTAGATCAACTTAAATAAGTGGAATTTAATTCCTGGTTCAATTATGGTAGATGTTATTTACAATAATCTTTAAAGGTGTCATTAATTGTGAAACTTTGATTTGGAGGACATAGATTTTTAATTAAATCATTTAACATTAACATAGTACAGTATCTCACATGTTGGTATTTTGAGTTTATTTATAATTATATTGTTTATATTTTGTTGTAGTTGTTTAAACGCCTCATGATCTCAGTTTAACTGTCACTCCATAAGAACCCAAAATAGAAGCTTGTTTTTCTCCAATGTTTGTTGTTAACATTGTAAATGTAAACACACTGTATAGCCTCATAACCTGGTTCAAACTATAATGTTGATAACATGGATGGTCAGTCCTTGCATCCATAGCTCGGTCTATGAATCTGAGAGCGGTTACATTTCTCCAGGCCCATCCCTCAGCTTCTTACCAGGGTGACAGTTTTGTTATAGTTTCATCTGTGGATTTGCCCTTTAAACAGCTGCATATTATCAAGATATCAACGTGTCACCAACACAAAGGTCAACTATAGGCCGATAGCAAATGTAGCATATGGTTGAAATGTTTCACATGTAAATTCCACTTTTCAGTAGTGCTCAAAGCATGCCATTCCATGACCACAGCATTTATTTTTCAACTCCAATCAATGAATCCAATCAGAGTAGGGCTGGCTAATAAGTCCCATGCTCAGGTAAAACAGTTTGGACAATCTATACTTCCATATTTCCAAGTCCTATTCTTGAAGATCAAGGTGTATAACATTTATTGGAATGACTGGAATTCTGATAGACTTTGGTTTTAAGGTAAAGATATATTATTACATGTAGTAGAAAGCGATGGTTAGAAGAAGCCTAAATAACCAACCCATAAAGTAACATGTAACAACCATATATGACCAGCTATGTAAACTTTAACATTGATTTATCCTGTAATAGATGTCATTCAATCAGTAACATACATGTTAGTCTTCTTCTAATGACTCTTAAGGGGAAAGTCATCTGAAAGTAACAGAATGTAATCAGATTACATTACTGAGTTTGGGTAATCCAAATATGAAGTTACTGATTACAATATGACAGGTAACTAGTAACTAACAGATTACATGTAAAAAGTAACCTACCCAACCCTGCATATACAGTATGTATGGCTCTGTTGTGTTGAGTTTCTCCATGTATGAAGTCATGAAGAAATGTGTCATGCAAGATTACATTTCAATACAGAAAACCCAATAAAATCACAAAAGTACACAGAATTCCAGAAATCATTATTGAATTTTGTACCATTTCATAAATAACACAATTTCAGTCATGATAAAAACATCCAACAATCTAAATATGAATAGGCTGAGCAACATTAATCCATAGGCTGTGCAGGGATCATTTTCCAAAGGGCACAGTTTTACTGGGTGGACTCCAAGGAGGAGGTGGATCGTCTTGTAGAATAGCTTGTATCTGTCTCTCCTTCCTCTGTCTTGTCTGTTGGCGTTCTTTCCTTCTCTGTAGGAGGATTGCAGACAACATAGTAGCTCAATTGGCAGAAAATGTCATTTTCTACATGGCAGGGTTGGGTTCAATTCGAATTGAAGTCAGTAAATACATAAAATGACTTGAATATGTAATTATTTTTTTTTTTTTACAATTTAAAATCTAAATGTTTTAAAAAGCTTCTCCTTTTCAGTTTATTAAAGAAGTCATTGAAAATAGTTGCCCCTTTGTCAGTTTACTTCCTGAATTGACTGACTTCATTTCAAATTGACCACAACCCTGGTGCATGAGGTAAAACATTGGAAGCTCGCTGTAAAATGACTGAAAATATCTGAAATCTAAAGAAATACATAGTAACACCACTATCATAGGCAGTTAGTAAGGGATTTATACTCATGTAGAATCCCTAGAGCCTAAACCATTGGCAGAAACAAAAGGCACTAAATGATCTCATTTTGAGGGGAATGAAGGATATTGATTAGCTAACCACATAATTAAAGGCCTACAAGTTTTCGTACTAGAGACTGAAAATACTGATACCTACAATACAATACCAGTTGCAGAGGCATTATAGACCCAGTCGGTATTAGATAGAAGGTCGCGACCCTGCCCGTCTGGGGTGAAAACAACCTGTGGTTACCTAGGTTACCCCATTGGCTCGCAGCAAAAAGTTGACCTTTTTCAAACGCAATATTCTTGTCTGCTTGTTTTAGTCAATTACAAACCTACATTTAAAATAAAGTACATGTCTAAAGTTTACTTTCAACATTGCCTGCTCGCTAGCGTTCTCACTACTTAGAAAACGTGTCCCTTTCCGTGACGACTGTAGCAGCCACTTGAGTGAGTGCTAGCTAGCTACCGACCGGAACATTAAGGTAGCCAAGACCAACACAAACAAACGGACTATACAGCTACAGGTAATGAGTGGAGTTACAAACCTGTGATGAACCGTTTTCCACACATATTTACTTGCAGCCTAATTGAACACCGCGTCCCTACACAGAATAGCCTGAAGCCACAGGGCTCTTCTCGCAGGCTCTATTTCCTTGTGGAGCATTACGAACCGTAGGCCGGGATTTTTTTACCTGGCTACATGTACACTGAACAACACAGCAGGTTTTCGGCAATAAAACCAACCCAAACCATAAACTGTGGATAGAGCTTGTGTCAGGCTCTGGCCATAGAGAAGCTTTGCTTCTCTATAGTTCTATGGTCAGAGTCTGGCAGATCTAGTATTTCTAGTATTTCTACTTCTGGGTGGTGTTGTGTGTGGGATCCCTAATTAGAGGCAGCTGCTATGCATTACCTCTAATTAGGGATCCTACTTATATGTCTATATGAATGAGAAGAAGAGGGCCTTCAAGGAGAAGGACAAGGACAAATTGAAATGCGTCCAGAGGGAGCTGAAGTTGCGGATTGCTGAGGGGAAGAGAGTGTATAAGGAAAAGATGGAGGACAAGCTGAGGCAGAGCCAGGTGAGAGAGGTGTGGAAGGGTATGAGAAATATCACTGGCTTCAAAAAGTCAAACAGTGGGCAGACGGAGGGGACCCAGGACAGAGCCAATGAGCTGAACCAATTTTTTAACAGGTTTGATACTGGCCCTGTCCACCTCCCCTCCAGCTCCCCAGACCACACACCCTCACGGCTATCCCACCCCCACTTTGCTCACAGCACCTCTGCTGAGACAATCAGTGACCCCACCTCCGCCCCTGCCCCCCCTGGACTGATCCTCAACACCCCCCTTCCCCCCACCTCCCTACCTGGGCTGGCTTTCACCACCAAGTGAAGAGAGAGCTGGAGAGACTACATCAGTGGAAAGCGGCGGGCCCTGATGGCATCAGCCCAAGGGTGCTGAGGGTCTGTGCTGACCAACTGTGTGGAATACTCCAGCGTCTTTTCAACCTTAGCCTGAGCCTAGAAAGGGTCCCTGTGCTGTGGAAAACATCCTGCCTCGTCCCAGTGCCCAAGAAGGCACACCCCACTGTCCTGAATGACTTCAGACCTGTAGCGCTAACATCCCACATCATGAAGACCCTGGAAAGGTTAGTCCTCGCTCACCTCAGACCCCTGGTGTGTTCATCAATGGACCCCCTGCAGTTTGCATACCAGCGCAACATCGGGGTGGATGATGCAATCATCTACCTTCTGCAGAGGGCCTACTCTCACCTGGACAACGCAGGTTGCACTGTGAGGGTCATGTTTTTTGACTTCTCCAGTTATATTATATCACATGCAATATTGTAAGTAATTATTGGACGTAGGCATTCACTCAGGAATGCATATTAGTATCCTGCCAGTTGCACCTTTTCTCATTGCTTTTAGTATATCGAATGTGCAATAAGTGCAGTTGTCTGTAATTAAACCCTGCGCACTAAGGACTGTATTTTAAGGGAATTACTATTATTACCCCAAATGATATCATACACACATTTAGCTATTAAAGTATCTCTTCCTGTCTTTTACCTGTACAGTTTGTGTAAACATGCAAGTATTCACTTATCTGTAAATATAACTGTATACGTAACTGTACAGCTAATTTAACCATGCAAAATTCACTTACCTGTTCATTTACCCAGTCCGTCTATTAAGTAAACTATTATTACCCTCGCTCATATCATACACATTTTTAGCTACTGAAGTATTTCTCTGCCATCGATCGACCTGTATAGTATAGTTAACCATCCAACATCCACCAATGTATAGTGTACATATTCAGCCAACCACTCATACTATGCAATGTCCTTTTATAGCTTTTTTTTGCACTCCAGATATCTTGCATTTCTATACTTTTTCATACTGCCGCTCTATGTATCATGTACCGTGTATCTGTCTTTTGTGTATTTTCGTTGTGGCATTTTGCACCTGCCCTGTGTTTTTGTTGTAGCTTCTTGACAATGAAATTTCCCCCACGGGGGATAAATAATCTATCTATCTATCTATCTATCTATCTATCTATGTTCCACTCCCTTGGGGTGGTTCATTGTTATGTTATATGTATGTCCCGTATTCGTGCTAAGTGTATTTCCGTATTAATTGCATATTTGTTATTTTGTATAGTCGATGTCCAGTATAGTTTATTTATATAATAAACGATGTCGAACTATCGCTACGCTGCGCCTTGGTCTCTCTACACACCCGAACGTGACAGAATGAACCACCACCCGACCAAGCAGCGTAAAGTGGGAGCAAAGGAGAAGAGAGGAAAACGGTGTAATCGAGGAAACGGAGGTAACGGAGCCCGTAGGCAACCCCAATAAAATTTCGGGGGGGGGGGGGCTATGGGGATGGTCTGGCTACGAGGAGGACGCGCCAGTACCACTCTCCATGTGGAATACGGTGGAAGAAGAGGAATACCTGAAGGGGGTATATAGTAGCATTATGGAACTGTGTAGACGAAATTGGGAAGAGTGTGAGAACGAGCGGAAGGAGCTGGAGCTAAAAGGTGCCCACGGTGTGCATCCCCAGTCCGGGTCGTTTAATGCCTACATCCCGCGCCGAGTCTCCAGTGTGCATCCCCACTCCAGTATGTTCCATGCCGGCGTCCTGTATGCGCGCTGAAATGCGCGTCACCAGTCCGGTGCAACCTATGCCGGTTTCACGTGTGAGAACTCCAGTGCCAGAGCAATCCGTTCCATCGGTGCCCAGTCCGGGTCCGGCCGTCTGCTACACTCCAGTGACAGAGCAGTCCGTTCCACCGGTGCCCAGTCTGGGTCCGGCCGTCTGCTACACTCCAGTGTCAGAGCAGTCCGCTCCACCGGTGCCCAGTCTGGGTCAGGCCGTCTGCTACACTCCAGTGTCAGAGCAGTCCGCTCCACCGGTGCCCAGTCCGGGTCCGGCCGTCTGCTACACTCCAGTGCGTCTCTCCAGTCCGGTACGTCCTGTGCCTGCTCCCCGCACTTGCCCTGAAGTGCGTGTCATCAGTCCGGTGCCATCAGTGCCGACTCCACGCACCAGGCCTCCAGTGCGCCTCTCCAGTCAGGTACGTCCTGTGCCTGCTCCCCGCACTCGCCCTGAGGTGCGTGTCATTAGTACAGTGCCACCAGTGCCGACTCCACGCACCAGGCTTCAAGTGCGCGTCTCCAGTCCGGTACGTTCCGTGCCGACTCCCCGCACTCGACCTCCAGTGCGTGTGCCCAGCCAGGTTCCTCCAGTGCCGGCTCCACGCACCAGGCCTCCAGTGCGCCTCTCCAGTCCGGTACGTCCCGTGCCGGCTCCCCGCACCCGACCTCCAGTGCGTGCGCCCTGCCAGGTACCTCCAGTGCCGGCTCCACGCACCAGACCGTCGGTGCGCCTCACCAGCCCGGAGCCTCCCGTGATGGTCGACAGCCCGGAGCCTCCCGTGATGGTCGACAGCCCGGAGCCTCCCGTGATGGTCGACAGCCCGGAGCCTCCCGTGATGGTCGACAGCCCGGAGCCTCCCGTGATGGTCGACAGCCCGGAGCCTCCCGTGATGGTCGACAGCCCGGAGCCTCCCGTGATGGTCGACAGCCCGGAGACTCCCGTGGTGGTCCACAGGCCGGAGTCGCCTGCCACACCGGTGCCCAGTTCTGGCCCGGTTATTTGCCCCGCTCCATGGCCTGAGTCTTTTGCCCCACCATTGTTGTTTCCAGGACCGGTGGGTTGCCCCTTTAAGAAGCTTTGCTTCTCTATAGTTCTATGGTCAGAGTCTGGCAGATCTAGTATTTCTACTTCTGGGTGGTGTTGTGTGTGGGATCCCTAATTAGAGGCAGCTGCTATGCATTACCTCTAATTAGGGATCCTACTTATATGTCTATGTTCCACTCCCTTGGGGTGGTTCATTGTTATGTTATATGTATGTCCCGTGTTCGTGCTAAGTGTGTTTCCGTATTAATTGCATATTTGTTATTTTGTATAGTCGATGTCCAGTATAGTTTATTTATATAATAAACGATGTCGAACTATCGCTACGCTGCGCCTTGGTCTCTCTACACACCCGAACGTGACAGCTTGAGAAGATCTGCAGAGAAGAATGGGAGAAATAAAAGGTGTGACAAGCTTGTAGCGTCATACCCAATAAGACGAGGCTGTAATCACTGCCAAAGGTGCTTCAACAAAGCACTGAGTAAAGTGTCTGAATACATTTTTTTTTAATGCATTTGCAAACATTTCTAACTAACTTTTAACAAAGCACACCTGTTAATTGAAATGCATTCCAGGTGACTACCTCATGAAGCTGGTTGAGAGAATGCCAAGAGTGTGTAAAGCTGTCATCAAGGCAAAGGGTGGCTACTTTGAAGAATCTCAAATATAAAACATATTTTGATTTGTTTAACACTTTTTTGGTTACTACATGATTCCATATGTGTTATTTCATAGTTTTGATGTCTATTATTCTACAATGTAGAAGAAAAAAATAAGTAAAGAACCCCTTGAGTATGTGAGTATGAGTATGTGTCCAAACTTTTGAATGGAACTGTATATATGCATTTCAGAAAAAAGGCTGTAATGTAACAAAATGTGGAAAAGGTCAAGGGGTCTGAATGCTTTCCGAATGCACTGGATACTGTATTCTACTGTATTTTAGCCAATGCCACTCCAACATTACTCATCCTAATATTTATAGATGTATTAATTCCATGATTTTACTTTTAGATTTGTGTGTCTTGTTGTGAATTGTTAGATATTACTGCACTGTTGGAGATAGAAACACAAGCATTTCACTACACCCTCAATAACATCTGATAAATACATGTACGTGACCAATACACTTTTGTTTGATATTTCTGTAGAAAACTTTTGACGACAAAGTCGCCTCTTTTACACTGGGGGTCAATAGGAAAGAAGTTGTCTCTTTACACTGGGGGTCAATAGGAAAGAAGTTGTCTCTTTACACTGGGGGTCAATAGGAAAGAAGTTGTCTCTTTACACTGGGGGTCAATAGGGAAGAAGTTGTCTCTTTTACACTGGGGGTCAATAGGAAAGAAGTTGTCTCTTTTACACTGGGGGTCAATAGGAAAGAAGTTGTCTATTTTACACCGGGGGTCAATAGGAAAGAAGTTGTCTCTTTACACTGGGGGTCAATAGGAAAGAAGTTGTCTCTTTACACTGGGGGTCAATAGGAAAGAAGTTGTCTCTTTTACACTGGGGGTCAATAGGAAAGAAGTTGTCTCTTTTACACTGGGGGTCAATAGGAAAGAAGTTGTCTATTTTACACTGGGGGTCGATAGGAAAGAAGTTGTTTCTTTACACTGGGGGTCAATAGGAAAGAAGTTGTCTCTTTTACACTGGGGGTCAAAAGGAAAGAAGTTGTTTCTTTACACTGGGGGTCAATAGGAAAGAATGTTGGTTTTCCCCAGTTTGTGGGTGTGGTCGAGGGGAATTCCTTATTATTACGGGAATGCCGACTGGGACTATAAAGCTGCTTAATGTGGTCTGCATACGTACCAGCCATTTTTCATACATCTCCAAGGCCATCCTATCCTTCTCTTCTTTTTCATATCTCTCCTCCTCCTCTTTGATCTTCTCTTTCCGACGCTCCGTTTTCACTTTTTCATGGACAACATCCTTCTTCCTGTCATTCCTATCATTTCCAGGTGGAGAATAAAAGGCAATTGTATAGTTTTTAATTCAATTACATCCTGTATCTATGCCGATAGTGGAACTGACCAATACGTTTCCATCTGTGATTTTAATGAGCTTTCATCAAAAAGTTCTCCCACTGATGTTTTGAAAAGTAATAGCAGACACATTTACCCAAGGCGACTTCCAGCAGTGTCTACATACATTTGAATATGTGTATGTGATCCCTGCAGGAATTGAACTCAGGTTAAACTAGTTGCTAGTTAAACTAGTTGAGCCACCAAGGACCATCTCTGATGCTCTCACCAATTAGAAATAGCTGACATGGAATCTCTCTTTCTCTCCTCTTCAATCTCTTCTTTCTTCTGCTGTAGTTTATTTTCAGCCTCTTTCTGTTTCCTGTATTTCTCTTTGAGAAGTTCATCATGACCCTGCTTCCACTTTTCAAAAACCTGCAGGGACATACATTCATTTAGATCTCAATAAATGCAGATAGTGTTTGAGCGTTGAGATATATTCTGTGAAGCTTAACTACTTAAAAAGGCCCAGCGCAATCAAAAATGAGATTTTACAGTCACACACAACACAGGGGGCCAAACGTTTGGAATATTACTCATTCAAGGGCTTTTCTTTATTTGCACTATTTTTAACATTGTAGAATAATAGTGAAGACATCCCAACTATGACATATGGAATCATGTAGTAACCAAAAAAGTGTTAAATCAAAATCTATTTTATATTTGAGATTCTTCAAAGTAGCCACCCTTTGCCTTGATGACAGCTTTGCACACTCTTGGCATTCTCTCAACCAGCTTCACTTGTGTTTCTTAGTCCAAGCAAGTCTCTTCTTCTTATTGGTTTCCTTCAGTAGGCCCTTCCTGCCGGCGGCTATTATACTATTTAATGCCTCACCGGGGTGCCGTGCCGTCGGCAACATAGATCTGGAACTGTTGGGGTGCTAGGACCTAGTTTAACAATTATGCATCCATCCGTGAGTAACTCTGGTCCGTCAGCACTCATCCACTCAGGACTTATTTATTCATGCAGGTCTGTATATACATACTCATGTACAGTTGTTATATTATATCACGTGCAATATTGCTAGTAATTCTTGGACCTAACTTACGTAGGCATTCACTCAGGAATGCATATTAGTATCCTGTCAGTTGCACCTTTTCTCATTGCTTTTAGTATATCGAATGTGCAATACGTGCAGTTGTCTGTAATTAAACCCTGCGCACTAAGGACTGTATTTTAAGGGAATTACTATTATTACCCCAAATTATATCATACACACATTTAGCTATTAAAGTATCTCTTCCTGTCATTTACCTGTACAGTTTGTGTAACCATGCAAGTATTCACTTATCTGTAAATATAACTGTATACCTAACTGTACAGCTAATTTAACCATGCAAAATATTCACTTACCTGTTCATTTACCCAGTCTGTCTATTAAGTAAACTATTATTACCCTCGCTCATATCATACGCATTTTTAGCTACTGAAGTATTTCTGACCTGTATAGTATAGTTAACCATCCAACATCCACCAATGTATAGTGTACATATTCAGCCAACCACTCATACTATGCAATGTCCTTTTATAGCTTTTTTTTTTTTGCACTCCAGATATCTTGTATTTCTATACTTTTTCATACTGCCGCTCTATGTATCATGTATCTGTCTTTTGTGTACTTTCGTTGTGGCATTTTGCACCTGCCCTGTGTTTTGTTGTAGCTGCTTGACAATGAAATCAATAAAGTATCTAGCTATCTAGTGGTTTCTTTGCAGCAATTCAACCATGAAGGCCTGATTCACACAGTCTCCTCTGAACAGTTGATGTTGAGATGTGTCTGTTACTTGAACTCTGTGAAGCATTTATTTGGGCTGCAATTCCTGAGGCTGGTAACTCTAATGAACTTATCCTCTGCAGCAGAGGTATTTCTGGGTCTTCCATTCCTGTGGCGGTCCTCATGAAGCTGGTTGAGAGAATGCCAAGAGTGTGCAAAGCTGGGTGGCTACTTTGAAGAATCTCAAATATAAAATAGATTTTGATTTGTTTAACACGTTTTTGTTTACTACATGATTCCATATGTGTTATGTCATAGTTTTGATGTCTTCATTTTTATTCTACAATGTAAAGAAAACCCCTTGAATGAGTAATATTCCAAACTTTTGGCCACCAGTGTATTTCCACACTACCAGGTTGGAATAATACTGTGGAATTGAGAAAATGATGATCAAGCCCTTTTAGTGTAAGAGCTGTTTGAAAAGACTGCCTGACATTTCAGCCTGTTTTGGTGGGATGGAGTTTTGGCCTGCCTGGTGACATCACCAGTCGGTAAATTAGTTATTAGACCAATAAGAAAGAGTTCCAAACCTCTCTGCCAATAACAGATAGATTTGAGCTTTTCCCTCCCCACTCAGACCACTCCCAGACAGTCCTAGCAAAATTATTGCTAGAAAAATTGCTTTTTGACCTGGGTACTTCATTGTTACCCAGAAAATATTTTATATTGAGAATAAAATGGCTGCACTGGACTACCATATCCCGTTCAAAAGGCACTTCAATATTTTGTCTTGCCCATGGCACACATACACAATCCATGTCTCAATTATCTCATGGCTTAAAAATCCTTCTTTAACCTGTGTTCTCCTCTTCATCTACACAGATTGGAGTGGATTTAACAAGTGACATCAAGGGATCATAGCTTTCATCTGGATTTAACTGGTCAGTCTGTCATGGAAAGAGCAGCTGTTCTGAACTCAGTGTACATACCTTTTTAGCAGATTCCTTTTTCTCTTCTTGTTCACTAATTTCTCTTTGCTTCTTTTTGATCACATCTTGCTTTATTTTGACTTTTGCTTTGATGACTTGGGTTTTCTTCTCTTTCCAAGCCTCATAAGAGGCCTTGGCGTCGTCGATCTTAGCCTGCTCATCCTGTGGATGTAATGTGTTACTTGATGATTTGCTGTTTTCTTCCTGTATCGTTGACTATTAATACATGAGGTGCTCTTAAGACCTACAGGACCTAAAACGGCTGCAATTGTAGTATAAGTTATGCATAATGCATACCTTGGTTGGAAAGGACATTCTTAAAATGAATGATCTCAATAGTGTCCATTCAACTATCTGAATATATATATACAGCGGGTGAAATAAGTATTGAACACGTCACCATTTTTCTCAGTAAATATATTTCCAAAGGTGCTATTGACATGAAATCTTCACCAGATGTTGGTAACAACCCAAGTAATCCATACATACATAGAAACCAAAACAAATACGTTCAGAAATTAAGTTATGTGTAATAATGTGAAATGACAGGGAAAAAGTATTGAACACACTTACTGATATTTATTTAATACTTTGTACAAAAGCCTTTGTTGTTAATGACAGCTTCAAGACGCCTCCTGTATGGAGAAACTAGTCGCATGCATTGCTCTGGTGTGATTTTGGCCCATTCTTCCACACAAACAGTCTTCAAATCTTGAAGGTTCCGTGGGCCTCTTCTATGAATCTTGATCTTCAGTTCTTTCCATAGATTTTCAATGGGATTTAAGTCAGGTGATTGGCTGGGCCATTCTAGCAGCTTTATGAGAGTTTCCTTGGCTGTGTGTTTGGGATCATTGTCTTGCTGAAATGTCCACCCTTGTTTCATCTTCATCATCCTGGTAGATGGCAGCAGATTTTTGTCAAGAATGTCTCAGTAAATTTGCCCATTCATCCTTCCTTCAATTATGTGAAGTTTGCCAGTACCATTTGCTGAAAAGCAGCCCCACACCATGATGTTCCCACCTCAAAACTTCACTGTTGGTATGGTGTTTTTAGGGTGATGTGCAGTGCCATTTCTCCTCCAAACATGGTGTGTATTATGACATCCAAACAGTTCAATTTTGCTCTCATCTGACCACACTATATTCTCACTGTATTTCACTGGCTTTTCCAAATGTTGTGCAGCAAACTTTAAACGAGCTTCAAAAAATGTTTTGCGTGGTGAGCGTGCATACAGGCCATGGCGGTGGAGTGCATTACTTACGGTTTTCTTTGAGACAACAGTACCTGCTAATTGCAGGTCTTTTTGAAGCTCTCCACAAGTGGTCCTTGGCTCTTGGACAACTCTTCTGATTATTCTTTTCACTCCTCTGTCAGAAATCTTGCGAGGAGCACCTGGTCAAGGCAAATTTATGGTGAAATGATTGTCTTTCCACTTCCGTATTATGGCCCCAACAGTGCTCACTGGAACATTCAGAAGCTTAGAAATGCGCCTATAACCAATGCCATCATTATGTTTTGCAACAATTAGGTTGTGAATGTCTTGAGACAGCTCTTTGCTTTTACCCATCATGAGATGTGTCTTGTGTGACACCTTGGCAATGAGACCTTTTTGTAGGCCATCAGTTGGGACTGAACCAGCTGATATTAATTTGCACTGACAGGGGCCTGGATTGCTTTTTAATTACTGATAGTTTTCAGCTGTTGTCTTGGCTTTCCATGCCTTTTTGCACCGCCCTTTCTTCATGTGTTCAATACTTTTTCCCTGTGTCATTTCACATTATTACACATTTTCTGAACTTATTTCATGTCAATAGCACCTTTGGAAATATATTTACTGAGAAAAATGGTGACGTGTTCAATACTTATTTCACCCGCTGTATATATATGATCTATGAATTGATTATAGAAATATGATTCTGCAAATAAATTGACACAATTGTTAATTATAAACAGAGAATAAATGTTTAAGATGCAGGGTGAACAATTGCATCCTTATTACCCGTTTCCTCTTCTCTTCCTTCAACGTTAGTTCCTGCTTCTTTATTTGCATTGTCTCTTACCTGTTTCCTCTTCTCTTCCTTCAACGTTAGTTCCTGCTTCTTTATCTGCATTGTCTCTTGTAACTTCTCCCTTTTCTTTTTCAGCCATTCCTGTTATTTTCAGAAATGTTGTGAAACTAAGATAAACGTTTTTAGATGTAGATAGCAACATATACTGTAGATAATGATATACAGTGATGAGGAAAGGTAGATAGATCACAACGGACAGACAAAACATACCATTTAATCTTTCTCATATATTCTGCATAGGCCCAAAGGTTTTCTGCTCAGGTCACATGGTCAGGGAAAACTCTTGGCCCTTATCACAATCACGCATATCTACAAAGTAATCCAATCAAATCCTGCCCATACCTGGTATATGGCCGCCCTGAGAGAATCTGCAGCTTGAGGCTCTGCTTCCTTTAGCTGCACTTTACGATCCAGAACTTTCAGCGACCCCAAGTATTTGGACTCTGCCGTGTACGAACACACACTCTGCGACTTTCGGGAACTTTTTATCAGAGAACTTGAGGGCCTAAGGAATATAAAAGAAAATCGGAATGACCAAGGTTTAACAGAAATGAAAATGATCCCCCGTAGTTACGTTTCAAACAATGTCATAGTCCTTGCAAATAGAATGGAATAGCATGTTGCAGTACTGTATAGTAGTTATTAACTTCCCATTAATGGAAGAGTTTTGTTTGCATTAAGCATACTACTATCCTATAGTTTGCAAAGTATAATATAGTTTGAGGCCATGGGTAAATAGAAAAGGAAGGACTTCCCTGCAAGATTTGGAGAAATGTAGAGAAATCAAATATGGTGTTTACCTGGTGTCGCTAGAGTTCTCCGTCACATGGCTGAGTCTGCTTATATGATCTGGGTGATCCTCTGAATCGTCCTGAGACGAAGAAGAAGAAGAAGAAGAAGAAGAAGAAGAAGAAGCATGAATCAGATTTTAGAAAGGAAAACTCCTGGACCTTATCACAATCATGCACTCTCAATAAGTTTTCTAATCTTTACATTTTCCGTAAATCACACTCGCTAGAACGGTATAGTGAGGAGTTTTAGGTTAAAATGTCCCTCAATGCAGTCTATTAAAATAGCAGGATTTTTACTGGATGGAGCCTTTAATGAAACATGCAACGATGTGGTTGGATGTCATTTTAAAAACGGGTCAGTGCGGTTTATTTTCCAAAATAATTACAAAGTGGGGTGAGACTAATACTTTAAGTATACAATAGGCAATACACAAATAATCAATAACAACATAAAAACAGTAGACGACCTACTTGATATTCTTCAAACGATGTGGAGTATTTTCCATCCTTGCTGTCTTTTGAAATATGTCCATCTGTAAAAATAAACCCTTTTTAGAACGTGTTGGACGTGGTCCTTTTTGAAACTATTTAGACAACTAAACCCACCAAATGTTTACGCAGTCTTTGTTTAGAACCTACTGCCTGTGTGCACACACATGACCCATCTGAAAACCACCTATGAGAGGGGTACTGGACCAGGGAAAGTACTGCAATGCAGGTTCTATTGAATCAAGTCCTTAGAATTCATATTTCTTACCCCTCAAAACAGGTTTTGAATACTGCAGCTCACAAATGCACGGCGTGCATCCGGTAAACACGAGACATTTACACGGAGTGTGCAAAACATGACAGACTGACCAGGTGAATCCAGGTGAAAGCTATGATCCTTTATTGATGTCACTTGTTAAATCCACTCCAATCCGTGTAGATGAAGGAGAGGAGACAAGTTTAAGAAGGATTTTTAAGCCTTGGGACAATTGAGACATGGATTGTGTATGTGTGCCATTCAGAGGGTGAATGGGCAAGACAAAAGATTTAAGTGCCTTTGAACGGGGTCTGGTAGTAGGTGCCAGGCGCACCAGTTTGAGTGTGTCAAGAACTGCAATGTTGCTGGGGTTTTCACACTCAAAGGCTTCCTGTGTGTATCAAGTATGGTCCACCACCCAAAGGACATCCAGCCAAATTGACACAACTCTGGTAAGCATTGGAGTAAACATGGGCTAGCATCCCTGAGAAACGCTTTCAACACCTTTATAGAGTCCATGCCCCGACCAATTGAGGCTGTTCTGAGGACAAAAGTGGTTGCAACTCAATATTAGGCCGGGGTTCCTAATGTTTTTTACACTCAGTGTATATAGAGAGTTAGGCCAATGTGGTTGAACGTTCGAGAGCGACACTTTTTCCTCCATGGTTGTTGCTAAGTGATAATGAACACTTCCGAGTTCTGCTGTTTATTTCTGATCGTTTTTTGTTTTTTTTAAACCTATGAAGATGTCCAGTGAAAGTAGATATGCAACTTGTTGACACTACAACACAGTAAAGACTTGGATACACATTATCCCGCATGCTAGTCAATAAAAACGTCTTAAATTGGCTGCTCTGTTTTGCTTGTTTACATTGGGTCATTTCATAGGGAACTGTCTGAGTTTATTTATTTATTTCACCTTTATTTAACCAGGTAGGTCAGTTGAGAACAAGTTCTCATTTACAACTGTGACCTGAACAAGACAAAGCAAAGCAGTGCGACAAAAAACAACACAGAGTTACACAGTAAACAAACGTACAGTCAATAACACAATAGAAGATCTATATACAGAGAGGCAGCATTTCAAGAATAAAGAAGTTCTATATGGGCGCTAACGTGGCGGCCATTCTAAAACCTGGCCTAACTCTCACTATATATGGCTCTGAGATAAACACTAGGGGGAAGTTTCCAGCCAGGCCCAGAATAAATCTATGCCTGAACTAAAAAGCATGCTTACGAGAGAATCTCCCTTGAGCGTGCTTTTTAGTACAGGAGGAGACTAGGTTTGGGCCTGATTAAATTACAGATAGATAACAATACTTGCAGCCGGATGTAAGCCCATCTGTTCTTTTACTTGGCATACTTCAGTGCTGTTTAGCGAGCAGAAGATGTCCTCGTACCTCTACTCCAGGAGCCGTCAGTAGATTTGTTCAGGGAGTCTGACTGCCAACCCACGGCTGAAGAGGACGACTTGCGGAGTTTAGATGAGATGGAGTGGTCTCCTTCGCGGCCCTGTGGGGAAACACAACAATACAATAAAACTTCATTGTCCAGTGCCAATCAGAAATGTTTTGAGTCCTTCAAGACATAAACGTTCTCTTCTTGTTGAGGTTAAGTCGTATCCTCATCATCCAAAAGGTTGTGATGAGGGCCAGATAATCAATGGTGCCGTTGTTAATGACTACCATTACAACATTATCTGCATTATCTAATGGATCCATTCTCTGCAAATTGTTACCTCTCCTCAAACGTGTTGCTATAGTGACAGATATGATAAGGATCAATCTGAGTTGAAAAAAGAACGGCCTGGTCAAATCCCCAGTCACTGAGATCTCTCCTTCCCGCCATGGTAGCCCAAATAATAGGCAATTGGGCCTGCCCAGCATTTTTATACATGACCCTAAGCATGATGGGATGTTAATTCCACACCTGGGTGGAAGCACATGCTTTCACTATACTCTGTATTCTTCATTTACTCAAGCGTTTCCTTTATTCTGGCAGTTACCTGTATATCTCTTTACAATTATTATCTCTATGGCGTCTTTGCCTGGTCCCAGATCTGCTGTCTTACCAGCTCCTACTGTATGGTCATAGTCAAGCCAAGCAACAACGTCCATACGACAAAAACAATAGGAGTTGGCAATATAGCACAAACAAACCTGGAACCAAGTTACCCGTCAAAGTATCAATAATGCCGGGCACACACTACATGATAATTAGATAGTCCATTTTCACGCCGTCTCCACGACTTCGTCCACGGTCTTTTAAGTTTTATTTCACAACTTTGAGATAAAAATATTGCGCAAGCTAGCATTGCTAGCTCCTCCTGTTCGTCGTCCACCATTTTTTGTTTATGCTCAAGTCACGATTTTTATTGAGAGAGATTAGCGAGATTTCCGGTTTTGAAAATCGGGACTGGGTTGTTCGGGAATGGAATCGTTTAGTGTGTGTTGTGTTGGCCAAATCGTTACCCTCCACACACTTAACGATCTAAACCGTAAAACATATGTTTATTTGTCGTTAAATGTGTGGTCTGTTACGATTTGTAAATTGGAAAGATTGTGTAGTGTGTGCCCGGCATAAGACAACATCACAGGACTCACTTGTCGACTGTGACTCCTGGCGGATGTTTTGCTAGAGGATGAAGTGGTGGGGGTGCTGGCTATTTCACCCTGGTCAGTAGAGGAAAGTGAGATGGACACAGAGGAGGTGCTGGGTCTGCTAGGAGGAGTTTCCTTGTCCATGGCGACAGGCTCCGCCTCGGTTTGACTGCTCACCCTCAGGGTCCTCTGCCTGGGTTTGGGTCTGGGCAGCTCATTCTCAACGACGCTGTCTGAATGGGGAAGGGGTTAGAAAATAATACCCAATAATTCCATAGACTATAGCTACAAACCGATATCATAGCTGACAGGAATAAGATAACAATGAATCAATGTCGCCCACGAATTGTGTCATGACCATCTCAAATACATCATACATAATATTGTACATATTGATGACAGGAGATTTGGAGTAACCTGTCAATGATTCACATCTGATGAGTCTACGTAATGGCTGTGGAGTAGCTGGTTCTCCTTCTCCTCCAGTCCCCGATTCTTTTCTCTCCACACTATTTTCAGATGGCAAGGGCAATGGGGTTTCCAACCGACCACCATAAAACGGCAGGGGCAAGGGGGAATCCCAACGGCTGTTGTTCTCTGAAGTTGGTTGTAATGGGGATTCTGTTTGACTTGGTTGCGAGGGGAGGGAAAGAGGAGACTTCAACTGACTGTCCTGTGACGCCGACGATTCTGTGTAGTCTTGGTGAGGGCTTTTAGAGTGCAGCGAGGGTAAGGAGTCTGAATCCTTCTGGTCGCTGCTACTTCCAATGTAGCCGTCCGTTTGTTCATTTTTATGCGGGTCAGGTTTCGCCAAATCTTGTAAGGGGGAAGTGGCCTTTCGCGTCTTCATGAACGACACGCTCTTCTGCCTTTCGTTTTCCTCCTCGTCGTCAGGCAGGTTGAAGTCGTTGATCTTGGCTTTCTTCTTTCCAACCTTGAAGGCATCGATTCTCTTTTTTCTTGAATTGAGAAGTTCTTTCAACACATCTAGGAAAATATTACAAACACATCCGTCAGTCAGTTTGGTGGTCGACTTATAACAGTGTTGCCAAATGTAAAATGTAGCTGGCCAATATGAACTGACTTACCGTCTTCTTCACCATCATCATCAAAGTCATCTGAATAGGAGTATTGTTCAGTCTTTTTTTTACTTGCTCTAGCAGAAACAGCCGCCTCCAGCTCATCCTAAGAAAGGTGGGATGCAACTCAACATTAGGAAGGCGTCCTTAATGTTTTGTCCTCAGTGTATTTCAAAGCACTGTCAGTAGACCATTTAAAACCCCTTTATTCATAGGCTACTTTGGGCTAATGGCCAGGATAAAAGACATGCTGCTAAACCAGCCTTGATTAAGGGAGGGTAGGCTATGCTTGGTTTTTAATCAAATTAAAAGAAAAATGGGGGGAAACCAATTGTATTTTTTTTTTTACTTTCACCCCCAATTTCACTGCAACTCCCCTACGGACTCGAGAGACGCGAAGGTCGAGAGCCATGCGTCCTCCGAAACACAACACTGCCAAGCAGCACTGCTTTTTGACACACTGCTCGCTTAACCCAGAGGGCTGCGCACAATTGGCCCAGCGTCGTCCGAGTTTGGCCGGTGTAGGCCGTCATTGTATATAAGAATTTGTTCTTAACTGACTTGCCTAGTTTAAATTTTAAAAAAATATATAATTTAACCCGGAAGCCAGCAGCACCAATGTGTCGGAGGAAACACCGTCCAGCTGGCGAACAAAGTCAGCTTGCAGGTGCCCGGCCCGCCACAAGGAGTTGCTAGAGTGCGATGGGACAAGAAAATCCCGGCTGGCCAAACCCTCCACTAACCCAGACCCTCCATCGAACCCGGGCCTGTAGTGACGCTTCAACTCAAGAGCCGTTTTGTTTATGTTTCCAAGTAGGAGATTCACCGGCCCAAAAGGCACATCTCTCCTTCCATGGGCACTGTGTGCCATGGGGCTGGATAGGCTGCGCCTCCGCTCTCAAAATCCATGGCATTATCAACTGCGCTACGTTAAGACCTGCTTTTTGTGGGTCTTAAAACTTCCCATTAGCGCTGCATGAAATGGTCAATTCTGCGCTTCTTTGTAAGGACACACCTCAAATATTAACACCCCTCCCACCTCAGCGCACTGATGTTAGACAGTTCAATTGCTGAACCAAGGTGGGTTTGACACCAGCTGGAAATAGAGCCCGAGATATACAGCACACTACCGCTTCTGTTTTCCTTTATGTATATATATTATTTTGTCACCAACCATTTGAACTATAACCTGTTGCCAGATGATTGACAACGCATCATGATTGACCAACCAAAAAAAAAACGAACGGTCCGTCTTTCAACTCTTCCAACAATAGTTGACTTGAGTTCTATTTTTGATGGACAAAAGCTGACAATGACATACAGTATCAGTTCAAAGTTTGGACACCTACTCATTCAAGGGTCTTTCTTAATTTTTACTAATAGTGAAGACATCAAAACTACGAAATAACATGTAGTAACTAAAAAATATATGTTAGATTCTTCAAATTAGCCCCCCTTTGCCTTGATGACAGCTTTGAACACTCTTGGCATTCTCTCAACCAGCTCCAAGACAGAGAGGGCAGCTCTGCTTCCAGCTTCTAAACAACTTTGCAGTATTTCGTTTTTTTGTGTGCCATTTCTTACATTATTAGCCCAGAAATGTTTTTGTGTTATTACAGAAATAACCCAGAAATAACTTTTGGTTATCAGAGCGGCGGTAACTAACCCGCATTACGACCAGGAATACGACTTACCCCAGGGCAAATTAACTGATTTTGAGGCTGATCCAAAACACCGCCGGCGGAGAAGAGGTATTAGCAGTGGACTTCGCGCACACCATCCACCGCTTCCGAGTATATTATTCACTAATGTTAATCTCTGGATAATAAAAGTAGACGAGCTCAGGGCAAGGATCTCCTTCCAAAGAGACATCAGGGACTGTAACATACTCTGTTTCACAGAGACATGGCTCTCTCGGGATATATGGTCTTCGTCAATACAGCCAGCTGGGTTCTCAGAACATCGCGCAGACAGGAATAAAGAACTCTCTGGGAAGAAAGGCAGGGGTGTATGTTTCATGATTAACTACTCATGGTGTGATTGTGATAACATACTGAAACTCAAGTCCTTTTGTTCACCCAACCTAGAATACCTCACAATCAAAATGGCGAACGTATTACCTCCCAAGAGAATTCTCTTAGGTTATGGTTATAGTTACAGCCGTGTATATTCCCCCTCAAGCTGATACCACGACGGCCCTCAAAGAACTACACTGGACTCGGCGGCCCTCAAAGAACTACACTGAACTCGACGGCCCTCAAAGAACTACACTGGACTTTATGCAAACTGGAAACGACATGTCCATATTTATTGTAGCTCTGGATTTTAACAAAACAAATTTGAAGAAAACACTGCCGAAGTTCTACCAACACATTGACTGCAAGACTCGCTCTGAGAAAACAGACCACTGCTACTCAGCTTTTCAAAACGCCTACAAGGCCCTCCCCCCTCCTCCCTTCGGCAAATTTGATCACGACTCCATTTTGCTTGTGCTAAGGATTATTCAACACTGGTCTGACCAATTGGAATCTATGCTTCAAGATTGTTCTGATCACGCGGACTCTGATATGTTCTGGGTAACACGGATACGGTGTGTATAGGAGATGTTGTGCCCACTGTGACTATTAAAATCTACCCCAACCAGCCAAACCCGAAATCTTGGATAGATGGCTGCATTAGCGCAAAACTGAAAGCGCGAACCACCGCAGTTAACCATGGCAAGATGACTGGGAATATGGCCGAATACAAACAGTGTAGTTATTCCCTCTGTAAGGCAAACAGGCAAAACGTCAGTATAGAGACAAAGTGGAGCCGCAATTCAACCGCTCAGACGTGAGACGTATGTGGCAGGGTCTACAGACAATCACGGACTACAAAGGGAAAACCAGCCACGTCACGGACACCGACGTCTTGCTTCCGGACAAGCTAAAACACCTTCTTCACCCGCTTTGAGGATAACACAGTGCCACCGACGCGGCCCGCTACCAAGGACTGAGGGCGCTCCTTCTCCGTGGCCGACGTGAGTAAGGCATTTAAGCGTGATAACCCTCGCAAGGCTACTGGCCTAGACGGCATCCCTAGCCACCTCCTCAGAGCATGCGCAGACCAACTGGCTGGAGTGTTTTCGGACATATTCAATCTCTCCCTATCCCAGTCTGCTGTTCCCACATGCTTCAAGATGTCCACCATCGTTCCTGTACCCAAGAAAGCAAAGGTAACTATTGCCCCGTAGCACTCACTTCTGTCATCATCAAGTGCTTTGAGAGGATAGTCAAGGATCATGTCACCTCTACTTTAGCTGACACCCTAGATCCACTTCAATTTGCTAACCACCCCAATAGATCCACAGACTACACACTATTCCATCTGGACAAGAGGGTTACCTATGTAACAATGCTGTTCATTGACTATAGCTCAGCATTCAACACCATAGCACCCTCCAAGCTCATCATCAAGCTTGAGGCCCTGAACCCTGCCTTGTGCAACTGGGTCCTGGACTTCCTGACAGGCCGCCCCCAGGTAGGAAACAACACCTCCACTTCGCTGATCCTCAACACAGCGGCACCACAAGGGTGTGTGCTCAGCCCCCTCCTGTACTCCCTGTTCACCCATGACTGCGTGGCCATGCACGCCTCCAACTCAAATCATCAAGTTTACAGACGACACAACCGTAGTAGACCTGATTACCAACAATGATGTGGACTTCACCCCCTACCCACATCAATGGTTGTGGAGAAGATGGAAAGCTTCAAGTTCCTCTGCGTACACATCACTGACGATCTGAAATGGTCCACCCACACAGACAATGTGGTGAAGAAGACGCAACAACGTCTCTTCAACGTCAGGAGGCTGAAGAAATTTGGCTTGGCACCTAAATCCCTCAAACCTTTACAAATGCACAATTGAGAGCATCCTGTCGTGCTGTATCACCGCCTGGTACGGCAACTGTACTGTCCACAACCGCAGGGCTCTCCAGAGGGTGGTGCGGTCTGCCCAACGCATACCCGTGGCAAACTACCTGCCCTCCAGGACACCTAGAGCACCCGATGTCACAGGAAGGCCAAAAAGATCATCAAGGACAACAACCACCGGAGCCACTGCCTGTTCAACGCGCCACTACCTCTTCATCCAGAAGGCGATGTAGGAACAGGTGCATCAAAGCTGGGACCGAGAGACTGAACAGCTTCTATCTCAAGGCCATCAGACTGTTAAATAGCCATCACTAGGCGGTTTCCACCTGCACCTAAAGGCTGCGGCCCTATATACACATAGACTTTAAATCACTGGCAACTTTAATAATGTTTCCATATTTATGCTTTACTCATCTCATATGTATCCACTGTATTCTATTATAATGTATTTTAGTCTATGCTATTTAGACATTGCTGGTCCTAATATTTATATTGTTGCAGCTAGAAACACAAGCATTTTGCTCCACCCACAATAACATCTGCTAAACATGTGTATTTGAACAATAACATTTGATTTGATGAGAAATGCTTTCAAACAGTCTTGAAGGAGTTCCCACATATGCTGAGTACTTGTTGGCTGCTTTTCCGTCACTATGTGGTCCAACTCACCCCAAACCATCTGAATTGGGTTGAGGTCGGGTGATTGTGGAGGCCAGGTCATCTGATGCAGCACTCAATCACTCTCCTTGGTCAAATAGCCCTTACACAGGTGTGTTTGGGGTCATTGTCCTGTTGAAAAACAAAATGATAGTCCCACTAAGAACAAACCAGATGGGATGGCATACAGCTGCAGAATTCTGTGGTAGCCATGCTGGTTAAGTATGTCTTGAATTCAAAATAAAATCACTGACAGTGTCACCAGCAAAGCACCCTCTCCTCCATGCTTCACAGTGGGAACCACACATGCATAGATCATCCGTTCACCTACTCTGCGTCTCACAAAGACACGGCGGTTGGAACCAAAAATCTAAACATTTTACTCATCAGACCAAAGGACAGATTTCCACCAGTCTAATGTCCATTGCTCATGTTTCTTGGCCCAAGCAAGTCTCTTCTTTTTATTGGTGTCTCTGCAGCAGAGGTAACTCTGGGTCTTTCCTGTGGCGGTACTCATGAGAGACAGTTTCATCATAGTGCTTGATGGTTTTTGCAACTGCACTTGAAGAAACTGTCTTAGTTCTTGACATTTTCCGTATTGACTGACCTTCATGTCTTAAAGTAATGATGGACTGTCGTTTCTCTTTGCTGTTCTTGGCATAATATAGACTTGGTCTTTTACCAAATAGGCCCATCTTCTGATTTCAGCACCAAAAGAAAAGCTACAAATATACAGTTGAAGTGGGAAGTTTACATTCATCTTAGCCAAATACTTAACTCAGTTTTTCACAATTCCTGACATTTAATCACCACTTTATTTTAAGAATGTGAAATGTCAGAATAATAGTAGAGAGAATGATTTACTTCAGCTTTCATTTCTTTCATCACATTCCCAGTGGGTCAGAAGTTTACATACACTCAATTAGTATTTGGTAGCATTGCCTTTAAATTGTTTAACTCTGGTCAGGTAGCCTTCCACAAGCTTCCCACAATAAGTTGGGTGAATTTTGGCCCATTCCTCCTGACAGAACTGGTGTAACTGAGTCAGGTTTGTAGGCCTCCTTGCTCTCACACGCTTTTTCAGTTCTGCCCACAAATGTTCTATAGGATTGAGGTCAGGGCTTTGTGATGGCCAATACCTTGATATTGTTATCCTTAAGCCATTTTGACAAAACTTTGGAAGTATCCTTGGGGTCATTGTCCATTTGGACAATTAGATCCATTTGTGACCAAGCTTTAACTTCCTTGATGTCTTGAGATATTGCTTCAATATATCCACGTAATTTTCCTTCCTCATGATGATATTTTGTGAAGTGCACCAGTCCCTCCTGCAGCAAAGTACCCCCACAACATGATACTGCCACCCCTGTGCTTCACGGTTGGGATGGTGTTCTTCGGCTTGCAAGCCTCCCCCTTTTTCCTCCAAACATAATGATGGTCATTATGGCCAAACAGTTCTATTTTTGTTTCATCAGACCAGAAGACATTTCTCCAAAAAGTATGATCTTTGTCCCCAGGTGCAGTTGCAAACCGTAGTCTGGCTTTTTTATGGCGGTTTTGGAGCAGTGGCTTCTTCCTTGCTGAGTGGCCTTTCAGGTTATGCCGATATAGGACTTGTTTTACTGTAGATATAGATACTTTTGTACCTGTTTCCTCCAGCATCTTCACAAGGTCCTTTGCTGTACCTTCAGGCATTTGGAAATTGCTCCCAAGGATGAACCACACTTGTGGAGGTCTACAATTATTTTTCTGAGGTCTTGGCTGATTTCTTTTGATTTTCCCATGATGTCGAACAAAGAGGCACTGAGTTTGAAGGTAGGCCTTGAAATTCATCGACAGGTACACCTCCAATTGACTCAAATGATATCAATTAGCCTATCAGAAGCTTCTAAAGCCATGACATTATTTTCTGGATTTTTCCAAGCTGTTTGAAGGCACAGTCAACTTAGTGTATGTAAACTTCTGACCCACTGGAATTGTGATATAGTGAATTATAAGTGAAATAATCTGTCTGTAAACAAATGTTGGAAGAATTACTTGTGTCATGCACTTGCCAAAACTATAGTTTGTTAACATGAAATCTGTGGAGTGGTTGAAAAATGAGTTTTAATGACTTCAACCTAAGTGTATATAAACTTCCGACTTCAACAGTAGGTACAAGGTAAGCATTAAATAATTATCAACTGATAGCAACTCGATGTAGTCGGTAGTGGTACACTCCGCCCACACTCATCGCAACTCCATCAAGATGTGGGCCTATAATGGAGTTTACTGAGCTAGGCTATACCTACACCTATACCTTCTAGGGAAAAGTTTGATATTCCGGACGAGTTGAAAAGACGACGCCGTGGACCGTCTATCATTATGGGCAACGTGAGGTCACTACATAACAAAATGGACGAGCTTGAGGCTCTTGTCCGTGGACAAAGGGATTATCGGGAAACGAGCCTAATGTTTTTCACGGAGACTTGGCTGAACGATAACATCCCCATAGAGAACGTCACTATCGACGGTTTCCAGACCATCAGAGCGGACAGGGACCGCGTCTCTTCCGGTAAGAGCAAGGGTGGTGGGCTGGTTTTATTAGTAAACAACAGATGGTGTAATCCGAACCATATTACTCTTAAGGAAAAGTTTTGTAGCCCGGCCATTGAACTATTAGCCGTTAGCCTGAGACCCTACTATTTGCCGAGGGAATTCACGGCGGCCATTGCTGTTATTGTTTACATCCCGCCCTCCGCTGACGCAAACACAGCGTGTGACGTCATCCACTCTGTTATCGCGAGGTTACAGACAGCGTATCCCAGTGCTTTCTTTGCCATTTCGGGGGATTTTAACCATACATCTCTCTCCAACGCTGCCCATGTTCAAACAGTTTGTGGAGTGCCCAACCAGGAATAATAAAACTCTGGACTTGTTATATGCTAATGTGAAGGATGCATACAACTCCACTGCACTCCCTCCCCTCAGTAGATCGGATCACAACCTTGTCCACCTCACCCCACTCTACAGGCCTTTGGTCCAACAGCAGCCTGCGACCACCAGGACTATTAGGAGATGGTCCCCGGAGGCGAATGAGGCCCTACAGGACTGCTTTGAAACAACAGACTGGGATGTGCTCTGTGAGGCTCATGGGGAGGACATCGATGGACTTACTGACTGCATAACAGACTATATTAATTTTTGTGTAGACAACACTGTACCCACCAGGAAGGTACGCTGTTTCCCAAACAATAAACCCTGGGTCACCAGCGACCTGAAGGCCCTGCTGAATGAGAAGAAGAGGGCCTTCAAGGAGAGGGACAAGGACAAGGACAAATTGAAATGCGTGCAGAGGGAGCTGAAGTTGCGGATTGCTGAGGGGAAGAGAGGGTATAAGGAGAAGATGGAGGACAATCTGAGGCAGAGCCAGGTGAGAGAGGTGTGGAAGGGTATGAGAAATATCACTGTCTTCAAAAAGTCAAACAGTGGGCAGACGGAGGGGACCCAGGACAGAGCCAATGAGCTGAACAAATTTTTTAACAGGTTTGATACTGGCCCTGTCCACCTCCCTTCCAGCTCCCCAGACCACACACCCTCACGGCTGTCCCACCCCAACTGTGTGGAATACTCCAGCGTCCCTTCAACCTTAGCCTGAGCCTAGAAAGGGTCCCTGTGCTGTGGAAAACATCCTGCCTCGTCCCAGTGCCCAAAAAGGCACACCCCACTGTCCTGAATGACTTCAGACCTGTAGCGCTAACATCCCACATCATGAAGACCCTGGAAAGTCCTCGCTCACCTCAGACCCCTGGTGTATACGTCACTGGACCCCCTGCAGTTTGCATACCAGCGCAACATCGAGTGGATGATGCAATCTTCTACCTTCTGCAGAGGGCCTACTCTCACCTGGACAACGCAGGTTGCACTGTGAGGGTTATGTTTTTTGACTTCTCCAGACTTCTACATTAAAGCCGGTGATGCTTCTCGGGTAAATAAGCTGATCAGGAAGGCTAGCTCTGTCCTGGGGATGAGCCTTGACACTCTAGAGGAGGTGGCGGAGAGATGGATCCTGGCCAAACTGCTGGCCATCATGAACAACGTCACCCACCCTCTGCACGCCATGGTTATGACGCAGAGGAGCACCTTCAGTCACAGACTGATCCCACCACGGTGTGCCAGAGAGCACTACAGGAGGTCCTTCCTGCCGGCGGCTATTAAGACTATATAATGCCTCATCGGGGTGCCGTGCCGTCGGCAACATAGATCTGGAACTGTTGGGGTGCTAGGACCTAGTTTAACAATTATACATCCATCCGTGAGTAACTCTGGTACGTCAGCACTCATCCACTCAGGACCTATTTATTCATGCAGGTCTGTATATACATACTCATGTACAGTTGTTATATCATATCACATGCAATATTGCTAGTAATTCATGGACCTAACTTACGTAGGCATTCACTCAGGAATGCATATTAGTATCCTGTCAGTTGTACCTTTTCTCATTGCTTTTAGTATATCGAATGTGCAATACGTGCAGTTGTCTGTAATTAAACCCTGCACTAAGGACTGTATTTTAAGGGAATTACTATTATTACCCCAAATGATATCATACACACATTTAGCTATTTAAGTATCTCTTCCTGTCATTTACCTGTACAGTTTGTGTAACCATGCAAGTATTCACTTATCTGTAAATATAACTGTATATTTACCTGTACAGCTAATTTAACCATGCAAAATATTCACTTACCTGTTCATTTAGCCAGTCTGTCTATTAAGTAAACTATTATTACCCTCGCTCATATCATATGCATTTTTAGCTACTGAAGTATTTCTCTGCCATCGACCTGTATAGTATAGTTAACCATCCATCTACCAATGTATAGTGTACATATTCAGCCAACCACCCATACTATGCAATGTCTTTTTATAGCCTTTTTTGCACTCCAGACTTCTTGTATTTCTATACTTTTTCATACTGCCGCTCTATGTATCATGTACCGTGTATCTGTCTTTTGTGTACTTTCGTTGTGGCATTTTGCACCTGCCCTGTGTTTTGTTGTTATAGCTGCTTGACAAAGAAATTTCCCCCTCTGGGATCAATAAAGTACCTATCTATCTATCTATCTATCCACACAGACCTAGCCACGCCCCCTGTCACTCAAGCAGCAGCAAAAACATTACAACCTAACTAGCACATTATTAATTTGGTTAACTTTCATTGAGGTGACATCATAAAGGTTTTCTGTGATTGTATTGACTAGGTCCTGACCTCAGTAAGGGAATATTTTGTATCTTTTGTGATATATTGAGTCTTTGCCTAGAATTAGCCAAGAAGGTTGTATGGTTAATTTGGTTCCTATTCTGAAAGTTGGATCAATTGTGCATAATGACATGTATATTTAATTGTGCGAGGAATGTATTGAGGGTGTCAGACTCATATACTGTATTTCAAACCTTGGTGGGTACAGTGTTGTCTACACAGGGCGCTTGTGAAAGATTTTGTTATCTCATTTTCTATTGTTACTTTTAGATTTTTATTTTTTTTACTTTAGTTTATTTAATAAATATTTTCCTAACTCTATTTCTTGAACTAAATTGTTGGTTAAGGGCTTTAAGTATTTCACTGTAAGGTCTACACCTGTTGTATTGTTGGTTAAGGGCTTGTTAGTCAGCATTTCACTGTAAGGTCTACACCTGTTGTATTGTTGGTTAAGGGCTTGTTAGTCAGCATTTCACTGTAAGGTCTACACCTGTTGTATTGTTGGTTAAGGGCTTGTTAGTAAGCATTTCACTGTAAGGTCTACACCTGTTGTATTGTTGGTTAAAGGCTTTAAGCATTTCACTGTAAGGTCTACACCTGTTGTATTGTTGGTTAAGGTCTTGTTAGTAAGCATTTCACTGTAAGGTCTACACCTGTTGTATTGTTGGTTAAGGGCTTGTAAGTAAGCATTTCACTGTAAGGTCTACACCTGTTGTATTGTTGGTTAAGGGCTTGTTAGTAAGCATTTCACTGTAAGGTCTACACCTGTTGTATTGTTGGTTAAGGGCTTGTTAGTAAGCATTTCACTGTAAGGTCTACACCTGTTGTATTGTTGGTTAAGGTCTTGTTAGTAAGCATTTCACTGTAAGGTCTACACCTGTTGTATTGTTGGTTAAGGGCTTGTAAGTAAGCATTTCACTGTAAGGTCTACACCTGTTGTATTGTTGGTTAAGGGCTTGTTAGTAAGCATTTCACTGTAAGGTCTACACCTGTTGTATTGTTGGTTAAGGGCTTGTTAGTAAGCATTTCACTGTAAGGTCTACACCTGTTGTATTGTTGGTTAAGGGCTTGTTAGTAAGCATTTCACTGTAAGGTCTACACCTGTTGTATTGTTGGTTAAGGGCTTGTTAGTAAGCATTTCACTGTAAGGTCTACACCTGTTGTATTGTTGGTTAAGGGCTTGTTAGTAAGCATTTCACTGTAAGGTCTACACCTGTTGTATTGTTGGTTAAGGGCTTGTTAGTAAGCATTTCACTGTAAGGTCTACACCTGTTGTATTGTTGGTTAATAGCTTGTTAGTAAGCATTTCACTGTAAGGTCTACACCTGTTGTATTGTTGGTTAAGGGCTTGTTAGTAAGCATTTCACTGTAAGGTCTACACCTGTTGTATTGTTGGTTAAAGGCTTTAAGCATTTCACTGTAAGGTCTACACCTGTTGTATTGTTGATTAAGGGCTTGTTAGTAAGCATTTCACTGTAAGGTCTACACCTGTTGTATTGTTGGTTAAAGGCTTTAAGCATTTCACGGTAAGGTCTACACCTGTTGTACTGTTGGTTAAGGGCTTGTTAGTAAGCATTTCACTGTAAGGTCTACACCTGTTGTATTGTTGGTTAAGGGCTTGTTAGTAAGCATTTCACTGTAAGGTCTACACCTGTTGTATTGTTGGTTAAGGGCTTGTTAGTAAGCATTTCACTGTAAGGTCTACACCTGTTGTATTGTTGATTAAGGGCTTGTTAGTAAGCATTTCACTGTAAGGTCTACACCTGTTGTATTGTTGGTAATATAGTATTTTCCCATTTCAATATTGACAGTTAGGCATATAGTCATCCATGACTGCCGAGCAGAGACAGAGTTTATATCTACCTGAAAAGTTGTTCTTCTCGACGTCTTCGGACTTTCAGTGTAAGCCAGTGTTGTGCTCAAGTGTTTATCCGCCATTCCTGGAATACAACAAGTCCATTTAAGATGCCAGCCATGTGAATAGCCTAGCTAGCTAAGATAGTTCCAGTATCTTTCAAAGTAAACTAACGTTATTCGACTTGATCCGCCTTGCCATAGAGACCAAGGTTATCTCTGGTTTTAAATGAGCTAATGTGTCTATTAGCTATGTGGATAAAGCCGCCAGAAATATCCTGTTATCTGAGGAAAAGAACAGCTACCGTTAGCTGTCTGCTCTTCTTACCTCAGTTGGTTTTATCTTGTTGGTCGAGAAGGTTCCTGTTATCTGAGGAAAAGAACAGCTACCGTTAGCTGTCTGCTCTTCTTACCTCAGTTGGTTTTATCTTGTTGGTCGAGAAGGTTCCTGTTATCTGAGGAAAAGAACAGCTACCGTTAGCTGTCTGCTCTATATTTATGCAAAATATATGTTGTATATTTCTGAACGATTGGTTCATGCTGCCTTGTTGACAGCTTGCTGTTCGGTTTGAGCAGGGCGCCCCCGGGTCAGGTGAAGAACCATAGGCCGGGTTCAACACTAGCCATCTTATGAATAGAACTCTGCCGATGTTGGCTCGTTACTAGTTACCACAGACAAACTGATACATGGTAACCAGTAACTAAGGAAGTGTTTCTGGAGTAGTTCCGGGGCACGTTTTTCCTCAAGGTGGGAATTTCATAATAAAGGCCCCCAATACAGAAGTGTAAAACATTCCTGCAACAATATTTTATACATATGAATAACGATTGATGTGTGTTTAGCCATCCATATATATATATATATATAAGTAACATTTGCATACATTATTGTTTAAACAAAAAACCCATAGACTTCCAGTCATTGCGTTAAGACTAGTTAGCCATTGCTCTAACGCTACTTAGCAACTTCTTTCAAACTGCACACAGAGACATAAATGTTATCCACCAGTTAATCCATTTCTGGGGAAGTTTAGTTGACAAAATCCCCAAGTATCCCAAGCAGAACACATGGACTGTACAGAGAAAAATGGGATCCTTGCCCTATATGATAAATCAGAAATCAGTATAAAATGCAAGATATGGAATGAAATCCCCGTTAAACCTAGTATTGCCACATGTATTTACTTCCTTGTCCACCAAGTCTATTATGCCACCTGTATGATGATGGTGTCTGTGGAAATCCCCAGAAATACTATCTTATCTTACTGTAGATACAGACACATTACATAGATAGACACATGACATACTGTAGATACAGACACATTACATAGTTAGACACATTACATACTGTAGACAGACTTATTACATACAGACACATTACATACTGTAGATACAGACACATTACATACTGTAGATACAGACACATTACATACTGTAGATACAGACACAATACATACTGTAGATACAGACACAATACATACTGTAGATAGACACATTACATAGATACAGACGCATTACACACTGTAGATACAGACACATTACATAGATACAGACGCATTACATACTGTAGACAGACACATTACATAGATACAGACGCATTACATACTGTAGATACAGACACAATACATACTGTAGATACAGACACAATACATACTGTAGACACAGACACATTACATACTGTAGACACAGACACATTACATAGATACAGATACATTACATAGATACAGACACATTACATAGATAGACACATTAGATACTGTTGATACAGACACATTAGATACTGTTGATACAGACACATGACATACTGTAGATACAGACACATTACATAGATACAGACACATGACATACTGTAGATACAGACAAATTACATAGTTACAGACACATTACATACTGTAGAAACAGACTTATTACATACTGTAGATACAGACACATTACATACTGTAGATACAGACACATTACATAGATACAGACACATGACATACTGTAGATACAGACACATTACATAGTTACAGACACATTACATACTGTGGAAACAGACTTATTACATACTGTAGATACAGACACATTACATACTGTAGATACAGACACATTACATACTGTAGATACAGACACATTACATACTGTAGATACAGACACATTACATACTGTAGATACAGACACATTAAATACTGTAGATAGACACATTACATAGATACAGACGCATTACATACTGTAGATACAGACACATTACATAGATACAGACGCATTACATACTGTAGATACAGACACATTACATAGATACAGACGCATTACATGCTGTAGATACAGACACAATACATACTGTAGATACAGACACATTACATAGACACAGACACATTACATACTGTAGACAGACACATTACATAGATACAGACACATTACATAGATACAGACACATGACATACTGTAGATACAGACACATGACATACTGTAGATACAGACACATGACATACTGTAGATACAGACACATGACATACTGTAGATACAGACACATTAAATACTGTAGATAGACACATTACATAGATACAGACGCATTACATACTGTAGATACAGACACATTACATAGATACAGACGCATTACATAGATACAGACACATTACATAGATACAGACGCATTACATGCTGTAGATACAGACACAATACATACTGTAGATACAGACACATTACATAGACACAGACACATTACATACTGTAGACAGACACATTACATAGATACAGACACATTACATAGATACAGACACATGACATACTGTAGATACAGACACATGACATACTGTAGATACAGACACATGACATACTGTAGATACAGACACATGACATACTGTAGATACAGACACATGACATACTGTAGATACAGACACATGACATACTGTAGATACAGACACATGACATACTGTAGATACAGACACATGACATACTGTAGATACAGACACATTACATAGATACAGACACATTACATACTGTAGATACAGACACATTACATAGTTACAGACACATTACATAGTTACATACACATTACATACTGTAGATAGACACATTACATAGATACAGACACATGACATACTGTAGATAGACATTACATAGATACAGACGCATTACATACTGTAGATACAGACACATTACATAGATACAGATGCATTACATACTGTAGATACAGACAAATTACATACTGTAGATACAGACACATTACATAGATACAGACACATGACATACTGTAGATATAGCCACATTACATAGAAAGACAAATTGCATACTGTAGATACAGACAAATTACATAATGTAGATACAGACACATTACATAGATAGACACATTACATACTGTAGACACAGACTTATTACATACTGTAGATACAGACACATTACATATATACAGACACATTACATACTGTAGACACAGACACATGACATACTGTAGATACAGACACATTACATAGTTACAGACACATTACATACTGTAGACACAGACTTATTACATACTGTAGATACAGACACATTACATAGAAGACACATTACATACTCTAGATACAGACAAATTACATACTGTAGATACAGACACATTACATAGATACAGACACATGACATACTGTAGATACAGACACATGACATAGAAGACAAATTACATACTCTAGATACAGACAAATTACATACTGTAGATACAGACACATTACATAGATACAGACACATGACATACTGTAGATACAGACACATTACATAGTAGACAAATTACATACTCTAGATACAGACAAATTACATACTGTAGATACAGACACATTACATAGATACAGACACATGACATACTGTAGAAACAGACACATGACATACTGTAGATACAGCCACATTACATAGAAAGACAAATTGCATACTGTAGATACAGACAAATTACATACTGTAGATACAGACACATTACATAGATACAGACACATGACATACTGTAGATACAGACACATGACATACTGTAGATACAGACACATTACATAGTTACAGACACATTACATACTGTAGACAGACTTATTACATACTGTAGATACAGACACATTACATAGAAGACAAATTACATACTCTAGATACAGACAAATTACATACTGTAGATACAGACACATTACATAGATACAGACACATGACATACTGTAGATACAGACACATTACATAGAAAGACAAATTACATACTGTAGATACAGACAAATTACATACTGTAGATACAGACACATTACATAGATACAGACACATGACATACTGTAGACAGACTTGTTACATACTGTAGATACAGACACATTACATACTGTAGATACAGACACGTTACATACTGTAGATACAGACACGTTACATACTGTAGATACAGACACATTACAAACTGTAGATAGACACATTACATACTGTAGATACAGACACATTACAAACTGTAGATACACATTACATACTGTAGATACAGACACATTACAAACTGTAGATAGACACATTACATAGATAGACGCATTACATACTGTAGATACAGACACATTACATAGATACAGACGCATTACATACTGTAGACACAGACTTATTACATACTGTAGATACAGACACATTACAAACTGTAGATAGACACATTACATAGATAGACGCATTACATACTGTAGATACAGACACATTACATAGATACAGACGCATTACATACTGTAGACACAGACTTATTACATACTGTAGATACAGACACATTACATACTGTAGATACAGACACATTACATACTGTAGATACAGACACATTACATACTGTAGATACAGACACATTACATACTGTAGATACAGACACATTACATACTGTAGATACAGACGCATTACATAGATACAGACGCATTACATACTGTAGACAGACACATTACATAGATACAGACGCATTAAATACTGTAGATACAGACACAATACATACTGTAGATACAGACAAAATACATACTGTAGATACAGACACATGACATACTGTAGATACAGACACATGACATACTGTAGATACAGACACATTACATAGATACAGACACATTACATAGTTAGACACATTACATACTGTAGATACAGACACATTACATACTGTAGATACAGACACATTACATACTGTAGATACAGACACATTACATACTGTAGATACAGACACATTACATACTGTAGATACAGACACATTACATAGATACAGACGCATTACATACTGTAGATACAGACACATTACATAGATACAGACGCATTACATGCTGTAGATACAGACACAATACATGCTGTAGATACAGACACATTACATACTGTAGATACAGACACATGACATACTGTAGATACAGACACATGACATACTGTAGATACAGACACATGACATACTGTAGATACAGACACATGACATACTGTAGATACAGACACATGACATACTGTAGATACAGACACATGACATACTGTAGATACAGACACATGACATACTGTAGATACAGACACATGACATACTGTAGATACAGACACATTACATACTGTAGATACAGACACATTACATAGATACAGACACATTACATAGATACAGACACATTACATAGAAGACAAATTACATACTCTAGATACAGACACATTACATAGATACAGACACATGACATACTGTAGATACAGACACATGACATACTGTAGATACAGACACATTACATAGAAAGACAAATTGCATACTGTAGATACAGACAAATTACATACTGTAGATACAGACACATTACATAGATACAGACACATTACATACTGTAGACACAGACTTATTACATACTGTAGATACAGACACATTACATAGATACAGACACATGACATTCTGTAGATACAGACACATTACATAGTTACAGACACATTACAAACTGTAGACAGACACATTACATACTGTAGATACAGACACATTACATACTGTAGATACAGACACATTACAAACTGTAGATAGACACATTACATAGATAGACGCATTACATACTGTAGATACAGACGCATTACATACTGTAGATACAGACACATTACATACTGTAGATACAGACGCATTACATACTGTAGATACAGACACATGACATACTGTAGATATAGACACATTACATACTGTAGATACAGACACATTACATACTGTAGATACAGACACATTACATACTGTAGATACAGACACATTACATACTGTAGATACAGACACATTACATACTGTAGATAGACACATTATAAACTGTAGATACAGACGCATTACATAGATACAGACGCATTACATACTGTAGATACAGACACATTACATAGATACAGACGCATTACATACAGTAGACACAGACACATTACATACTGTAGATACAGACACATTACATACTGTAGATACAGACACATTACATACTGTAGATACAGACGCATTACATAGATACAGACGCATTACATACTGTAGATACAGACACATTACATAGATACAGACGCATTACATACTGTAGATACAGACACATTACATAGATACAGACGCATTACATACTGTAGATACAGACACATTACATACTGTAGATACAGACACATTACATACTGTAGATACAGACACATTACAAACTGTAGATAGACACATTACATAGATACAGACGCATTACATACTGTAGACACAGACACATTACATAGATACAGACGCATTACATACTGTAGATACAGACACATTACATAGATACAGACGCATTAGATACTGTAGATACAGACACATTACATAGATACAGACGCATTACATACTGTAGATACAGACACATTACATACTGTAGATACAGACACATTACATACTGTAGATACAGACACATTACATACTGTAGATACAGACACATTACATACTGTAGATAGACACATTAAATAGATAGACGCATTACATACTGTAGATACAGACACAATACATACTGTAGATACAGACACAATACATAGATAGACACATGACATACTGTAGATACAGACACATGACATACTGTAGATACAGACACATGACATACTGTAGATACAGACACATGACATACTGTAGATAGACACATGACATACTGTAGATAGACACATGACATACTGTAGATACAGACATACTGTAGATACAGACACGTTACATACTGTAGACAGACACATTAGATACTGTAGAAAGACACATTAGATACTGTAGACAGACACATTAGATACTGTAGATACAGACACATTAGATACTGTAGATACAGACACATGACATACTGTAGATACAGACATATGACATACTGTAGATACAGACACATGACATACTGTAGATACAGACACATGACATACTTTAGATACAGACACATGACATCCTGTAGATACAGACACATGACATACTGTAGATCCAGACACATGACATACTGTAGATACAGACGCATTACATACTGTAGATACAGACACATGACATAATACAGACACATGACATAATACAGACACATGACATAATGCAGACATATTACATACTGTAGATACAGACACATGACATACTGTAGATACAGACGCATTACATACTGTAGATACAGACGCATTACATACTGTAGATACAGACGCATTACATAGATACAGACACATTACATAGATACAGACACATTACATACTGTAGATACATATGCTTTACATACTGTAGATACAGACGCATTACATAGATACAGACACATGACATACTGTAGATACAGACACATGACATACTGTAGATACAGACGCATTACATACTGTAGATACAGACGCATTACATACTGTAGATACAGACGCATTACATACTGTAGATACAGACGCATTACATACTGTAGATACAGACGCATTACATACTGTAGATACAGACGCATTACATAGATACAGACACATGACATACTGTAGATACAGACACATGACATACTGTAGATACAGACGCATGACATACTGTAGATACAGACGCATTACATACTGTAGATACAGACGCATTACATACTGTAGATACAGACGCATTACATACTGTAGACACAGACACATGACATAATACAGACACATGACATAATACAGACACATGACATAATACAGACACATGACATAATACAGACACATGACATAATACAGACACATGACATACTGTAGATACAGACAAATGACATACTGTAGATACAGACAAATGACATACTGTAGATACAGACACATGACATACTGTAGACACAGACACATGACATACTGTAGACACAGACACATGACATACTGTAGACACAGACACATGACATACTGTAGACACAGACACATGACATACTGTAGACACAGACACAATACATACTGTAGATACAGACACAATACATACTGTAGACACAGACACATTACATACTGTAGACACAGACACATTACATGGATACAGACACATTACATACTGTAGATACAGACACATTACATACTGTAGATACAGACACAATACATACTGTAGATACAGACACAATACATACTGTAGATACAGACACAATACATACTGTAGATACAGACACAATACATACTGTAGATACAGACACAATACATACTGTGGATACAGACACAATACATACTGTAGATACAGACACAATACATACTGTGGATACAGACACAATACATACTGTAGATACAGACACAATACATACTGTAGATACAGACACAATACATACTGTAGATACAGACACAATACATACTGTAGATATAGACACAATACATACTGTAGATAGACACAATACATACTGTAGATACAGACACATTACATAGATACAGACACAATACATATTGTAGATTCAGACACATTGCATAGATACAGACACAATACATACTGTAGATACAGACACAATACATACTGTAGATAGACACATGACATACTGTAGATACAGACACATGACATACTGTAGACACAGACACATTACATAGATACAGACACATTACATAGATACAGACACAATACATACTATAGATACAGACACATTACATAGATACAGACACAATACATATTGTAGATACAGACACAATACATATTGTAGATACAGACACAATACATATTGTAGATTCAGACACATTTCATAATACAGACACATGACATACTGTAGATACAGACACATGACATACTGTAGATACAGACACATGACATACTGTAGATACAGACACATGACATACTGTAGATACAGACACATGACATACTGTAGATACAGACACATGACATACTGTAGATACAGACACATGACATACTGTAGATACAGACACATGACATACTGTAGATACAGACACATTACATAGATACAGACACATTACATAGATACAGACACAATACATAATGTAGATACAGACACATTACATAGATAGACACATTACATAGATACAGACACAATACATACTGTAGATACAGACACATTACATAGATAGACACATTTCATAATACAGACACATGACATACTGTAGATACAGACACATTACATAGATAGACCCATTACATACTGTAGATACAGACCCATTACATACTGTAGATACAGACCCATTACATAGATACAGACCCATTACATAGATACAGACCCATTACATAGATACATACACATTACATACTGTAGATACAGACACATTACATACTGTAGATACAGACACATTACATAGATACAGACACATTACATAGATACAGACACATTACATAGATACAGACCCATTACATAGATACAGACCCATTACATAGATACAGACACATTACATACTGTAGATACAGACAAATTACATAGATACAGACACATTACATACTGTAGATAGACACATTACATAGATACAGACACATTACATACTGTAGATAGACACATTACATAGATACAGACACATTACATAGATACAGGCACATTACATACTATAGACACAGACACATTCCATAGATACAGACACATTACATAGATACAGACACATTACATAGATACAGACACATTACATACTGTACATACAGACACATTACATAGATACAGACCCATTACATAGATACAGACCCATTACATAGATACATACACATTACATACTGTAGATACAGACACATTACATACTGTAGATAGACACATTACATACTGTAGATAGACCCATTACATAGATAGACCCATTACATACTGTAGATACAGACCCATTACATACTGTAGATACAGACCCATTACATAGATACAGACCCATTACATAGATACAGACCCATTACATAGATACAGACCCATTACATAGATACAGACCCATTACATAGATACAGACCCATTACATAGATACAGACCCATTACATAGAGTAGATACAGACACATTACATACTGTAGATACAGACACATTACATAGATACAGACACATTACATACTGTAGATAGACACATTACATAGATACAGACACATTACATACTGTAGATACAGACACATTACATACTGTAGACACAGACACATTACATAGATACAGACACATTACATACTGTAGATAGACACATTACATACTGTAGATACAGACACATTACATAGATACAGACACATTACATAGATACAGACACATTACATACTGTAGATAGACACATTACATAGATACAGACACATTACATAGATACAGACACATTACATAGATACAGACACATTACATAGATACAGACACATTACATACTGTAGATACAGACACATTACATAGATACAGACTCATTACATACTGTAGATACAGACACATTACATAGATACAGACTCATTACATAGATACAGACACATGACATACTGTAGATACAGACACATGACATACTGTAGATACAGACACATGACATACTGTAGATACAGACACATGACATACTGTAGATACAGACACATTAAATACTGTAGATAGACACATTACATAGATACAGACGCATTACATACTGTAGATACAGACACATTACATAGATACAGACGCATTACATAGATACAGACACATTACATAGATACAGACGCATTACATGCTGTAGATACAGACACAATACATACTGTAGATACAGACACATTACATAGACACAGACACATTACATACTGTAGACAGACACATTACATAGATACAGACACATTACATAGATACAGACACATGACATACTGTAGATACAGACACATGACATACTGTAGATACAGACACATGACATACTGTAGATACAGACACATGACATACTGTAGATACAGACACATGACATACTGTAGATACAGACACATGACATACTGTAGATACAGACACATGACATACTGTAGATACAGACACATGACATACTGTAGATACAGACACATTACATAGATACAGACACATTACATACTGTAGATACAGACACATTACATAGTTACATACACATTACATACTGTAGATAGACACATTACATAGATACAGACACATGACATACTGTAGATAGACATTACATAGATACAGACGCATTACATACTGTAGATACAGACACATTACATAGATACAGATGCATTACATACTGTAGATACAGACAAATTACATACTGTAGATACAGACACATTACATAGATACAGACACATGACATACTGTAGATACAGCCACATTACATAGAAAGACAAATTGCATACTGTAGATACAGACAAATTACATAATGTAGATACAGACACATTACATAGATAGACACATTACATACTGTAGACACAGACTTATTACATACTGTAGATACAGACACATTACATATATACAGACACATTACATACTGTAGACACAGACACATGACATACTGTAGATACAGACACATTACATAGTTACAGACACATTACATACTGTAGACACAGACTTATTACATACTGTAGATACAGACACATTACATAGAAGACACATTACATACTCTAGATACAGACAAATTACATACTGTAGATACAGACACATTACATAGATACAGACACATGACATACTGTAGATACAGACACATGACATAGAAGACAAATTACATACTCTAGATACAGACAAATTACATACTGTAGATACAGACACATTACATAGATACAGACACATGACATACTGTAGATACAGACACATTACATAGTAGACAAATTACATACTCTAGATACAGACAAATTACATACTGTAGATACAGACACATTACATAGATACAGACACATGACATACTGTAGAAACAGACACATGACATACTGTAGATACAGCCACATTACATAGAAAGACAAATTGCATACTGTAGATACAGACAAATTACATACTGTAGATACAGACACATTACATAGATACAGACACATGACATACTGTAGATACAGACACATGACATACTGTAGATACAGACACATTACATAGTTACAGACACATTACATACTGTAGACAGACTTATTACATACTGTAGATACAGACACATTACATAGAAGACAAATTACATACTCTAGATACAGACAAATTACATACTGTAGATACAGACACATTACATAGATACAGACACATGACATACTGTAGATACAGACACATTACATAGAAAGACAAATTACATACTGTAGATACAGACAAATTACATACTGTAGATACAGACACATTACATAGATACAGACACATGACATACTGTAGACAGACTTGTTACATACTGTAGATACAGACACATTACATACTGTAGATACAGACACGTTACATACTGTAGATACAGACACGTTACATACTGTAGATACAGACACATTACAAACTGTAGATAGACACATTACATACTGTAGATACAGACACATTACAAACTGTAGATACACATTACATACTGTAGATACAGACACATTACAAACTGTAGATAGACACATTACATAGATAGACGCATTACATACTGTAGATACAGACACATTACATAGATACAGACGCATTACATACTGTAGACACAGACTTATTACATACTGTAGATACAGACACATTACATACTGTAGATACAGACACATTACATACTGTAGATACAGACACATTACATACTGTAGATACAGACACATTACATACTGTAGATACAGACACATTACATAGATACAGACGCATTACATACTGTAGACAGACACATTACATAGATACAGACGCATTAAATACTGTAGATACAGACACAATACATACTGTAGATACAGACAAAATACATACTGTAGATACAGACACATGACATACTGTAGATACAGACACATTACATAGATACAGACACATGACATACTGTAGATACAGACACATTACATAGTTAGACACATTACATACTGTAGATACAGACACATTACATACTGTAGATACAGACACATTACATACTGTAGATACAGACACATTACATACTGTAGATACAGACACATTACATACTGTAGATACAGACACATTACATACTGTAGATAGACACATTACATAGATACAGACGCATTACATACTGTAGATACAGACACATTACATAGATACAGACGCATTACATGCTGTAGATACAGACACAATACATGCTGTAGATACAGACACATTACATACTGTAGATACAGACACATGACATACTGTAGATACAGACACATGACATACTGTAGATACAGACACATGACATACTGTAGATACAGACACATGACATACTGTAGATACAGACACATGACATACTGTAGATACAGACACATGACATACTGTAGATACAGACACATGACATACTGTAGATACAGACACATGACATACTGTAGATACAGACACATTACATAGATACAGACACATTACATAGATACAGACACATTACATAGATACAGACACATTACATAGAAGACAAATTACATACTCTAGATACAGACACATTACATAGATACAGACACATGACATACTGTAGATACAGACACATGACATACTGTAGATACAGACACATTACATAGAAAGACAAATTGCATACTGTAGATACAGACAAATTACATACTGTAGATACAGACACATTACATAGATACAGACACATTACATACTGTAGACACAGACTTATTACATACTGTAGATACAGACACATTACATAGATACAGACACATGACATTCTGTAGATACAGACACATTACATAGTTACAGACACATTACAAACTGTAGACAGACACATTACATACTGTAGATACAGACACATTACATACTGTAGATACAGACACATTACAAACTGTAGATAGACACATTACATAGATAGACGCATTACATACTGTAGATACAGACGCATTACATACTGTAGATACAGACACATTACATACTGTAGATACAGACGCATTACATACTGTAGATACAGACACATGACATACTGTAGATATAGACACATTACATACTGTAGATACAGACACATTACATACTGTAGATACAGACACATTACATACTGTAGATACAGACACATTACATACTGTAGATACAGACACATTACATACTGTAGATAGACACATTATAAACTGTAGATACAGACGCATTACATAGATACAGACGCATTACATACTGTAGATACAGACACATTACATAGATACAGACGCATTACATACAGTAGACACAGACACATTACATAGATACAGACGCATTACATACTGTAGATACAGACACATTACATAGATACAGACGCATTAGATACTGTAGATACAGACACATTACATAGATACAGACGCATTACATACTGTAGATACAGACACATTACATACTGTAGATACAGACACATTACATACTGTAGATACAGACACATTACATACTGTAGATACAGACACATTACATACTGTAGATAGACACATTAAATAGATAGACGCATTACATACTGTAGATACAGACACAATACATACTGTAGATACAGACACAATACATAGATAGACACATGACATACTGTAGATACAGACACATGACATACTGTAGATACAGACACATGACATACTGTAGATACAGACACATGACATACTGTAGATACAGACACATGACATACTGTAGATACAGACATACTGTAGATACAGACATACTGTAGATACAGACACGTTACATACTGTAGACAGACACATTAGATACTGTAGAAAGACACATTAGATACTGTAGACAGACACATTAGATACTGTAGATACAGACACATTAGATACTGTAGATACAGACACATGACATACTGTAGATACAGACATATGACATACTGTAGATACAGACACATGACATACTGTAGATACAGACACATGACATACTTTAGATACAGACACATGACATCCTGTAGATACAGACACATGACATACTGTAGATCCAGACACATGACATACTGTAGATACAGACGCATTACATACTGTAGATACAGACACATGACATAATACAGACACATGACATAATGCAGACATATTACATACTGTAGATACAGACACATGACATACTGTAGATACAGACGCATTACATACTGTAGATACAGACGCATTACATACTGTAGATACAGACGCATTACATACTGTAGATACAGACGCATTACATAGATACAGACACATTACATAGATACAGACACATTACATACTGTAGATACATATGCTTTACATACTGTAGATACAGACGCATTACATAGATACAGACACATGACATACTGTAGATACAGACGCATGACATACTGTAGATACAGACGCATTACATACTGTAGATACAGACGCATTACATACCGTAGATACAGACGCATTACATACTGTAGATACAGACGCATTACATACTGTAGATACAGACGCATTACATACTGTAGATACAGACGCATTACATAGATACAGACACATGACATACTGTAGATACAGACACATGACATACTGTAGATACAGACGCATGACATACTGTAGATACAGACGCATTACATACTGTAGATACAGACGCATTACATACTGTAGATACAGACGCATTACATACTGTAGACACAGACACATGACATAATACAGACACATGACATAATACAGACACATGACATAATACAGACACATGACATAATACAGACACATGACATAATACAGACACATGACATACTGTAGATACAGACAAATGACATACTGTAGATACAGACAAATGACATACTGTAGATACAGACACATGACATACTGTAGACACAGACACATGACATACTGTAGACACAGACACATGACATACTGTAGACACAGACACATGACATACTGTAGACACATGACATACTGTAGACACAGACACAATACATACTGTAGATACAGACACAATACATACTGTAGACACAGACACATTACATACTGTAGACACAGACACATTACATGGATACAGACACATTACATACTGTAGATACAGACACATTACATACTGTAGATACAGACACAATACATACTGTAGATACAGACACAATACATACTGTAGATACAGACACAATACATACTGTAGATACAGACACAATACATACTGTAGATACAGACACAATACATACTGTGGATACAGACACAATACATACTGTAGATACAGACACAATACATACTGTGGATACAGACACAATACATACTGTAGATACAGACACAATACATACTGTAGATACAGACACAATACATACTGTAGATACAGACACAATACATACTGTAGATATAGACACAATACATACTGTAGATAGACACAATACATACTGTAGATACAGACACATTACATAGATACAGACACAATACATATTGTAGATTCAGACACATTGCATAGATACAGACACAATACATACTGTAGATACAGACACAATACATACTGTAGATAGACACATGACATACTGTAGATACAGACACATGACATACTGTAGACACAGACACATTACATAGATACAGACACATTACATAGATACAGACACAATACATACTATAGATACAGACACATTACATAGATACAGACACAATACATATTGTAGATACAGACACAATACATATTGTAGATACAGACACAATACATATTGTAGATTCAGACACATTTCATAATACAGACACATGACATACTGTAGATACAGACACATGACATACTGTAGATACAGACACATGACATACTGTAGATACAGACACATGACATACTGTAGATACAGACACATGACATACTGTAGATACAGACACATGACATACTGTAGATACAGACACATGACATACTGTAGATACAGACACATGACATACTGTAGATACAGACACATTACATAGATACAGACACATTACATAGATACAGACACAATACATAATGTAGATACAGACACATTACATAGATAGACACATTACATAGATACAGACACAATACATACTGTAGATACAGACACATTACATAGATAGACACATTTCATAATACAGACACATGACATACTGTAGATACAGACACATTACATAGATAGACCCATTACATACTGTAGATACAGACCCATTACATACTGTAGATACAGACCCATTACATAGATACAGACCCATTACATAGATACAGACCCATTACATAGATACATACACATTACATACTGTAGATACAGACACATTACATACTGTAGATACAGACACATTACATAGATACAGACACATTACATAGATACAGACACATTACATAGATACAGACCCATTACATAGATACAGACCCATTACATAGATACAGACACATTACATACTGTAGATACAGACAAATTACATAGATACAGACACATTACATACTGTAGATAGACACATTACATAGATACAGACACATTACATACTGTAGATAGACACATTACATAGATACAGACACATTACATAGATACAGGCACATTACATACTATAGACACAGACACATTCCATAGATACAGACACATTACATAGATACAGACACATTACATAGATACAGACACATTACATACTGTACATACAGACACATTACATAGATACAGACCCATTACATAGATACAGACCCATTACATAGATACAGACCCATTACATAGATACATACACATTACATACTGTAGATACAGACACATTACATACTGTAGATAGACACATTACATACTGTAGATAGACCCATTACATAGATAGACCCATTACATACTGTAGATACAGACCCATTACATACTGTAGATACAGACCCATTACATAGATACAGACCCATTACATAGATACAGACCCATTACATAGATACAGACCCATTACATAGATACAGACCCATTACATAGATACAGACCCATTACATAGATACAGACCCATTACATAGAGTAGATACAGACACATTACATACTGTAGATACAGACACATTACATAGATACAGACACATTACATACTGTAGATAGACACATTACATAGATACAGACACATTACATACTGTAGATACAGACACATTACATACTGTAGACACAGACACATTACATAGATACAGACACATTACATACTGTAGATAGACACATTACATACTGTAGATACAGACACATTACATAGATACAGACACATTACATAGATACAGACACATTACATACTGTAGATAGACACATTACATAGATACAGACACATTACATAGATACAGACACATTACATAGATACAGACACATTACATAGATACAGACACATTACATACTGTAGATACAGACACATTACATAGATACAGACTCATTACATACTGTAGATACAGACACATTACATAGATACAGACTCATTACATAGATACAGACACATGACATACTGTAGATACAGACACATGACATACTGTAGATACAGACACATGACATACTGTAGATACAGACACATGACATACTGTAGATACAGACACATTAAATACTGTAGATAGACACATTACATAGATACAGACGCATTACATACTGTAGATACAGACACATTACATAGATACAGACGCATTACATAGATACAGACACATTACATAGATACAGACGCATTACATGCTGTAGATACAGACACAATACATACTGTAGATACAGACACATTACATAGACACAGACACATTACATACTGTAGACAGACACATTACATAGATACAGACACATTACATAGATACAGACACATGACATACTGTAGATACAGACACATGACATACTGTAGATACAGACACATGACATACTGTAGATACAGACACATGACATACTGTAGATACAGACACATGACATACTGTAGATACAGACACATGACATACTGTAGATACAGACACATGACATACTGTAGATACAGACACATGACATACTGTAGATACAGACACATTACATAGATACAGACACATTACATACTGTAGATACAGACACATTACATAGTTACAGACACATTACATAGTTACATACACATTACATACTGTAGATAGACACATTACATAGATACAGACACATGACATACTGTAGATAGACATTACATAGATACAGACGCATTACATACTGTAGATACAGACACATTACATAGATACAGATGCATTACATACTGTAGATACAGACAAATTACATACTGTAGATACAGACACATTACATAGATACAGACACATGACATACTGTAGATACAGCCACATTACATAGAAAGACAAATTGCATACTGTAGATACAGACAAATTACATAATGTAGATACAGACACATTACATAGATAGACACATTACATACTGTAGACACAGACTTATTACATACTGTAGATACAGACACATTACATATATACAGACACATTACATACTGTAGACACAGACACATGACATACTGTAGATACAGACACATTACATAGTTACAGACACATTACATACTGTAGACACAGACTTATTACATACTGTAGATACAGACACATTACATAGAAGACACATTACATACTCTAGATACAGACAAATTACATACTGTAGATACAGACACATTACATAGATACAGACACATGACATACTGTAGATACAGACACATGACATAGAAGACAAATTACATACTCTAGATACAGACAAATTACATACTGTAGATACAGACACATTACATAGATACAGACACATGACATACTGTAGATACAGACACATTACATAGTAGACAAATTACATACTCTAGATACAGACAAATTACATACTGTAGATACAGACACATTACATAGATACAGACACATGACATACTGTAGAAACAGACACATGACATACTGTAGATACAGCCACATTACATAGAAAGACAAATTGCATACTGTAGATACAGACAAATTACATACTGTAGATACAGACACATTACATAGATACAGACACATGACATACTGTAGATACAGACACATGACATACTGTAGATACAGACACATTACATAGTTACAGACACATTACATACTGTAGACAGACTTATTACATACTGTAGATACAGACACATTACATAGAAGACAAATTACATACTCTAGATACAGACAAATTACATACTGTAGATACAGACACATTACATAGATACAGACACATGACATACTGTAGATACAGACACATTACATAGAAAGACAAATTACATACTGTAGATACAGACAAATTACATACTGTAGATACAGACACATTACATAGATACAGACACATGACATACTGTAGACAGACTTGTTACATACTGTAGATACAGACACATTACATACTGTAGATACAGACACGTTACATACTGTAGATACAGACACATTACAAACTGTAGATACAGACACATTACATACTGTAGATACAGACACATTACAAACTGTAGATACAGACACATTACAAACTGTAGATACACATTACATACTGTAGATACAGACACATTACAAACTGTAGATAGACACATTACATAGATAGACGCATTACATACTGTAGATACAGACACATTACATAGATACAGACGCATTACATACTGTAGACACAGACTTATTACATACTGTAGATACAGACACATTACATACTGTAGATACAGACACATTACATACTGTAGATACAGACACATTACATACTGTAGATACAGACACATTACATACTGTAGATACAGACACATTACATAGATACAGACGCATTACATACTGTAGACAGACACATTACATAGATACAGACGCATTAAATACTGTAGATACAGACACAATACATACTGTAGATACAGACAAAATACATACTGTAGATACAGACACATGACATACTGTAGATACAGACACATTACATAGATACAGACACATGACATACTGTAGATACAGACACATTACATAGTTAGACACATTACATACTGTAGATACAGACACATTACATACTGTAGATACAGACACATTACATACTGTAGATACAGACACATTACATACTGTAGATACAGACACATTACATACTGTAGATACAGACACATTACATACTGTAGATAGACACATTACATAGATACAGACGCATTACATACTGTAGATACAGACACATTACATAGATACAGACGCATTACATGCTGTAGATACAGACACAATACATGCTGTAGATACAGACACATTACATACTGTAGATACAGACACATGACATACTGTAGATACAGACACATGACATACTGTAGATACAGACACATGACATACTGTAGATACAGACACATGACATACTGTAGATACAGACACATGACATACTGTAGATACAGACACATGACATACTGTAGATACAGACACATTACATACTGTAGATACAGACACATTACATAGATACAGACACATTACATAGATACAGACACATTACATAGAAGACAAATTACATACTCTAGATACAGACACATTACATAGATACAGACACATGACATACTGTAGATACAGACACATGACATACTGTAGATACAGACACATTACATAGAAAGACAAATTGCATACTGTAGATACAGACAAATTACATACTGTAGATACAGACACATTACATAGATACAGACACATTACATACTGTAGACACAGACTTATTACATACTGTAGATACAGACACATTACATAGATACAGACACATGACATTCTGTAGATACAGACACATTACATAGTTACAGACACATTACAAACTGTAGACAGACACATTACATACTGTAGATACAGACACATTACATACTGTAGATACAGACACATTACAAACTGTAGATAGACACATTACATAGATAGACGCATTACATACTGTAGATACAGACGCATTACATACTGTAGATACAGACACATTACATACTGTAGATACAGACGCATTACATACTGTAGATACAGACACATTACATACTGTAGATATAGACACATTACATACTGTAGATACAGACACATTACATACTGTAGATACAGACACATTACATACTGTAGATACAGACACATTACATACTGTAGATACAGACACATTACATACTGTAGATAGACACATTATAAACTGTAGATACAGACGCATTACATAGATACAGACGCATTACATACTGTAGATACAGACACATTACATAGATACAGACGCATTACATACAGTAGACACAGACACATTACATACTGTAGATACAGACACATTACATACTGTAGATACAGACACATTACATACTGTAGATACAGACGCATTACATAGATACAGACGCATTACATACTGTAGATACAGACACATTACATAGATACAGACGCATTACATACTGTAGATACAGACACATTACATAGATACAGACGCATTACATACTGTAGATACAGACACATTACATACTGTAGATACAGACACATTACATACTGTAGATACAGACACATTACAAACTGTAGATAGACACATTACATAGATACAGACGCATTACATACTGTAGACACAGACACATTACATAGATACAGACGCATTACATACTGTAGATACAGACACATTACATAGATACAGACGCATTAGATACTGTAGATACAGACACATTACATAGATACAGACGCATTACATACTGTAGATACAGACACATTACATACTGTAGATACAGACACATTACATACTGTAGATACAGACACATTACATACTGTAGATACAGACACATTACATACTGTAGATAGACACATTAAATAGATAGACGCATTACATACTGTAGATACAGACACAATACATACTGTAGATACAGACACAATACATAGATAGACACATGACATACTGTAAATACAGACACATGACATACTGTAGATACAGACACATGACATACTGTAGATACAGACACATGACATACTGTAGATACAGACACATGACATACTGTAGATAGACACATGACATACTGTAGATACAGACATACTGTAGATACAGACACGTTACATACTGTAGACAGACACATTAGATACTGTAGAAAGACACATTAGATACTGTAGACAGACACATTAGATACTGTAGATACAGACACATTAGATACTGTAGATACAGACACATGCATACTGTAGATACAGACATATGACATACTGTAGATACAGACACATGACATACTGTAGATACAGACACATGACATACTTTAGATACAGACACATGACATCCTGTAGATACAGACACATGACATACTGTAGATACAGACGCATTACATACTGTAGATACAGACACATGACATAATACAGACACATGACATAATACAGACACATGACATAATGCAGACATATTACATACTGTAGATACAGACACATGACATACTGTAGATACAGACGCATTACATACTGTAGATACAGACGCATTACATACTGTAGATACAGACGCATTACATAGATACAGACACATTACATAGATACAGACACATTACATACTGTAGATACATATGCTTTACATACTGTAGATACAGACGCATTACATAGATACAGACACATGACATACTGTAGATACAGACACATGACATACTGTAGATACAGACGCATTACATACTGTAGATACAGACGCATTACATACTGTAGATACAGACGCATTACATACTGTAGATACAGACGCATTACATACTGTAGATACAGACGCATTACATACTGTAGATACAGACGCATTACATAGATACAGACACATGACATACTGTAGATACAGACACATGACATACTGTAGATACAGACGCATGACATACTGTAGATACAGACGCATTACATACTGTAGATACAGACGCATTACATACTGTAGATACAGACGCATTACATACTGTAGACACAGACACATGACATAATACAGACACATGACATAATACAGACACATGACATAATACAGACACATGACATAATACAGACACATGACATACTGTAGATACAGACAAATGACATACTGTAGATACAGACAAATGACATACTGTAGATACAGACAAATGACATACTGTAGACACAGACACATGACATACTGTAGACACAGACACATGACATACTGTAGACACAGACACATGACATACTGTAGACACAGACACATGACATACTGTAGACACAGACACATGACATACTGTAGATACAGACACAATACATACTGTAGATACAGACACAATACATACTGTAGACACAGACACATTACATGGATACAGACACATTACATACTGTAGATACAGACACATTACATACTGTAGATACAGACACATTACATACTGTAGATACAGACACAATACATACTGTAGATACAGACACAATACATACTGTAGATACAGACACAATACATACTGTAGATACAGACACAATACATACTGTAGATACAGACACAATACATACTGTGGATACAGACACAATACATACTGTAGATACAGACACAATACATACTGTAGATACAGACACAATACATACTGTAGATACAGACACAATACATACTGTAGATACAGACACAATACATACTGTAGATATAGACACAATACATACTGTAGATAGACACAATACATACTGTAGATACAGACACATTACATAGATACAGACACAATACATATTGTAGATTCAGACACATTGCATAGATACAGACACAATACATACTGTAGATACAGACACAATACATACTGTAGATAGACACATGACATACTGTAGATACAGACACATGACATACTGTAGACACAGACACATTACATAGATACAGACACATTACATAGATACAGACACAATACATACTATAGATACAGACACATTACATAGATACAGACACAATACATATTGTAGATACAGACACAATACATATTGTAGATTCAGACACATTTCATAATACAGACACATGACATACTGTAGATACAGACACATGACATACTGTAGATACAGACACATGACATACTGTAGATACAGACACATGACATACTGTAGATACAGACACATGACATACTGTAGATACAGACACATTACATAGATACAGACACATTACATAGATACAGACACAATACATAATGTAGATACAGACACATTACATAGATAGACACATTACATAGATACAGACACAATACATACTGTAGATACAGACACATTACATAGATAGACACATTTCATAATACAGACACATGACATACTGTAGATACAGACACATTACATAGATAGACCCATTACATACTGTAGATACAGACCCATTACATACTGTAGATACAGACCCATTACATAGATACAGACCCATTACATAGATACATACACATTACATACTGTAGATACAGACACATTACATACTGTAGATACAGACACATTACATAGATACAGACACATTACATAGATACAGACACATTACATAGATACAGACCCATTACATAGATACAGACACATTACATACTGTAGATACAGACAAATTACATAGATACAGACACATTACATACTGTAGATAGACACATTACATAGATACAGACACATTACATACTGTAGATAGACACATTACATAGATACAGACACATTACATAGATACAGGCACATTACATACTATAGACACAGACACATTCCATAGATACAGACACATTACATAGATACAGACACATTACATAGATACAGACACATTACATACTGTACATACAGACACATTACATAGATACAGACCCATTACATAGATACAGACCCATTACATAGATACAGACCCATTACATAGATACATACACATTACATACTGTAGATACAGACACATTACATACTGTAGATAGACACATTACATACTGTAGATAGACCCATTACATAGATAGACCCATTACATACTGTAGATACAGACCCATTACATACTGTAGATACAGACCCATTACATAGATACAGACCCATTACATAGATACAGACCCATTACATAGATACAGACCCATTACATAGATACAGACCCATTACATAGATACAGACCCATTACATAGATACAGACCCATTACATAGATACAGACCCATTACATAGATACAGACCCATTACATAGAGTAGATACAGACACATTACATACTGTAGATACAGACACATTACATAGATACAGACACATTACATACTGTAGATAGACACATTACATAGATACAGACACATTACATACTGTAGATACAGACACATTACATACTGTAGACACAGACACATTACATAGATACAGACACATTACATACTGTAGATAGACACATTACATACTGTAGATACAGACACATTACATAGATACAGACACATTACATAGATACAGACACATTACATACTGTAGATAGACACATTACATAGATACAGACACATTACATAGATACAGACACATTACATAGATACAGACACATTACATAGATACAGACACATTACATACTGTAGATACAGACACATTACATAGATACAGACTCATTACATACTGTAGATACAGACACATTACATAGATACAGACTCATTACATAGATAGACACATTACATACTGTAGATACAGACATGAACATTAACCATCATTTGATATTCTTTATAAATGAAGTTATGGTCAGCGTGGTAGTTTGATATTCTTTATAAATGAAGTTATTGTCACGGTGCGCATTAATGGGACGGTAAACGGAGCGCTGGTGAAGTGTCATCCTTTTATTTAATGAGCTGTTCTCACGAGGCATTAAAATAAAAGGAGAGTGAAAAAGCAAAAACACGACTAGAAACAAAACACGGTGACTTACTGTGGCTGCTGGCAGTGCAGACAAACACAAACAATGATCCACACACAGGTGGATTTGGGCAGATCTTAAATACTATCCCCAATCAGAGACAACGCTAGACAGCTGTCTCTGATTGGGGATGATAATCTCCCTAATAAGTGTGTGAGGACTTGGTTGTGTGCCTCTCTCCTCCCCTAGGTGGGAGTAAGAGGCCTTACCACAACCAAGCCCTCACAGTTATGGTCAGCGTGGTAGTTAGTTCCACTCAACAGCTGGTATATAAAAAGGTGCTCTTATCAGATAGACTCATACATTTAAAACAGGCAATTTCATCATCTCTGGCTCTGGTGTTGGATTGGTGGACATCTCTAATAAAAGTCAAATAATTGGATAGGTTAGGAACCTGGGGGCTAAATCAGTCACAGGAGGTTGGTGACACCTTAAGTGGTGAGGCTGGTAATGGCTGGAGAGTCATAAGTGGAATGGTATCAAATACATCAAACACATGGTTTCCAGGTGTTTGATGCCATTCCATTTGCTCCGTTCCAGACATTATTATGAGCCCCTAAGGACTATGGGGGTGTTCGGGCCGAGAGGACGAGACACCTAGACCCCTCTCCATGTGGAAGAGGATGAGGCACCTAGACCCCTCTCCATGTGGAAGAGGATGAGACACCTAGACCCCTCTCCATGTGGAAGAGGATGAGGCACCTAGACCCCTCTCCATGTGGAAGAGGATGAGGCACCTAGACCCCTCTCCATGTGGGAAGAGGATGAGCACCACTGGGGGTTGAAGTCGGAGGAACAGGAGAAATACCTAAAGAAGATGTTCTTGGGAATAATGGAGCAATGCCGGCAGCATTGGGAGGAGGATGAAGATGACAAGGTGGAGCTAGAGTTTATGGTGCCCGAAGTGCGCATCCTCAGTCTGGGCTGTAGAGTACCAGCCTCCCGCGCCGGATCTCCAGCCCAGTCCGTCCAGTGCCAGCCTCCAGCATCAGGTCTCCAGGGCGTGTGTCCCATCCGGTATGTCCTGTGCCGGCCCCCCGCACCCGACCTCCAGTGCGTGTCACCAGCCTATTGCCTCCAGTGCCGGCTCCACGCACCAGACCTCCAATGCGCCTCCCCAGCCCGGTGCGTCCTGTGCCTACCCCATGCACCAGACCTCCGGTGCGTCCCCCCACCTCACCCGCTCCGGAGCCGCCTGCGACACCGGTGCCCAGCCCGGGACCGGTCGTCAGCCCCGCTCCAGAGCCGGAGCCATCCACTCCACCGGTGCCCAGCCCGTGACCGGTGGTCAGCCCCTCTCCAGAGCCAGAGCTGCCTGCCACACCAGTCCGGGACCGGTCGCCAGCCCAGCTGCCGGGTCGGAGTCCTCTCCACCGGTGCCCAGCCCAGGACCGGCCGTCAGCCAGTTAGCACCTCGCACCAGAGTGCTGGTGGCGAGCCCCAACCAGGTGGCCTCTCGCACCAGAGTTCTGGTGGCGACTCCCAGTCCGGCACCGCCAGTGTCAGCACCTCGCACTAGAGTGCTGGTGGCGAGCCCAAACCAGGTGGCCTCTCGCACTAGAATCCTGATGGCGATTCCCAGTCCTGCACCGCCGGTGTCGGCACCTCGCACCAGAGTGCTGGTGGTGAGCCACAGTCTTATAGTTCCGTGGTCGGATCCTTCCTCTACGCCGGTGCCCAGTCCGGGACCAGCAGCCGACCCAGCTCCGTGGTCGGGCCGTCCACTGCGCCGGGACCAGAACCGCCATCGATGCTAGTTTCTCTTCCTAACCCTCCCCCAGTTTTGTTGTAGGGTCTTGCGGCCGGGAGTCCGCGCCTTGGGGGGGCTGGTACTGTCAGGCTCTGATCATAGGGAAGCCTTTGGCTCCCTCTAGTTTTCTATGTTCAGAGCCTGACAGGTCTATTATATATGATTCTATGTTTGGTTTTGGGTTGGTCCCCAATTAGAGGCAACTGCTAGTCATTGTCTCTAATTGGGGGCCATATTCATGTTTTCCACCTGTGCTTGGTGGTTCATTGTTCTGTGTTCGTATTTGTGAGCACACCGTTTAGTCACGTTCCTGTTTTTTCTCTGTGTTGTTTTTCTGTGTTTCGAGTTTGCTTAAATAAAGTTATATGGACCTCCTTCAGCGCTGCGTCTTGGTCTGCATCATCCACGTTGGTGACATTATCCCCCGTAACTGACTAGCCTAGTTAAATAAAATTAAATAAATGTGTTGCTATCCCTCGAAGACAATTAACTTTCCTTCCCTTTGACACACCTATATTGTATGTGTTTCGTTGCCTTTTGTCTCCTGTACAAATTGTTTTTATACATGTTGGTTCAAATTAAACTGGGAGGGGGTTATTTTTTATTCATAATTATCATAAATGACTAAGTTACATCAGAGGAAGTATTATTTTTTAGCACATAAGGCATGGACTTTGACATTGACAAAGAAAATCCAAGACACTTTGGTGCAAATTGCAGGGTGCGTCAAATGTTCAGGATTCATGCTTGGGCTGCACTTCATATCAGAAAGTTATTTATTTATCTTCTTCCTGGGTCTGTAAACAATAGCCAGCTTGACGTACTTCCCACCATATTGCTTTTCAGACCTTGTCACAAGTGGGTGCAAGGAGAGACCAAGACGCAGCGCAGGGATAGTAGTTCAACATTTATTGGATACTATGTATAATAATAACTCAATGAACGAAACTACTACAATCAACCAAACACGAAAGACAAAACGACACGTTCACAAAAACAAACACGAATGAACGGACGTAACAAAGAGCACACTTACATTTCACCGTGACTGCGAAATACTTCGACATATAACGATAACGACCCACACCAGAGTGAAGGACAGACTCAACATATATAGGATCCCTAATTGGAGACAATGCGGTGCAGCTGCCTCTAATTAGGGATCCAACCCAAACCCCACACAGAAACAGAAAAGAACGACACTGTCAGACTCTGACCATAGCTACATAGAGAACTGGGCCCCGGTGGGGTAAACAGCTCCGGCCATGGAGCGGGGAAAACAACCAGGCCCGGACTGAACCCCGGTGGGGCAAACGGCTCCGGCCATGGAGCGGGGAAAACAACCGGGCCCGGACTGGGCACCGGTGGGGTAAACGGCTCCGGCCATGGAGCGGGGAAAACAACCGGGCCCGGACTGGGCACCGGTGGGGCCAACGGCTCCGGCCAAGGAGCGGGAAAAACAACCGGGCCAGGACTGGGCACCGGTGGGGCGGACTGCTCAGGCTCTGGAGCGGAGCAGACGGCTGAAGCCGGACTGGGTACCGGTGGAGCGGACTGCTCTGTCACTGGAGCGGAGCAGACGGCTGGACCCGGAATGGGTACCGGTGGAGCGGACTGCTCTGGCCCTTTGGCGGAGCAGACGACGGGGGGTTCCGGGCTGCGGACCTTCGCCGGAGGTTCCGGGCTGCTGCCCCTCGCCGGAGGTTCAGGGCTGCTGCCCCTCGCCGGAGGTTCAGGGCTGCTGCCCCTCGCCGGAGGTTCAGGGCTGCGGACCTTCGCCGGAGGTTCAGGGCTGCGGACCTTCGCCGGAGGTTCAGGGTTGCGGACCTTCGCTGGAGGTAACCCTCTGTCCCATAGCCTCAGCAATAGTGCCCGTCGGCGATCAAAATCCTTCTCCTCCTCGATCTCCCGTAGGACTGGGTCCTTCTGCGGCTTCACTGGAAGCGCAACCCAGGCTCTCCACCACCTCGTCTGCTCCCATTCCTGGTATTCATGAAACCCCCCTGGCTTCTCCTGATCTTGAACATTGGGCAGACGAAGTGGTGTGCGATCCCCCTCCTTCAGCCTCTCCAGGCTCTGGCGGCGCACCGATGGTGTGGTGCTCGAAGCCACGACGGACTTTCTTTGGGTCCGGGCCTTCGCTGGACGTAACGGACTGAGGAGGCGCACCGGTGGAGCGGACTGCTCCGGTACGGGAGTAGAGTAGACGGCCGGACCCGGACTGGGGATGCTCCCCTTGGGCCCCTTTAACGCCTGTTCCTTCCTTTTCCTCTCCATCTCTCTCCATTGCGCCATGAACCTCCCACGGTCCTCTGGCTCCTCCCTAGGCCACGTGGGAAACGGCACTGGCGCTACCTCATCCTCACAGTCAGTCTCAAACCCCCCGAGGAGTTACGTGTCCGTATACCGCCGTGGGGGACTCCCTTTCTCAGTCTCTCGCCCGCTGCGCTGCTTGGTCTCCAGGTGGTGGGTCGTTCTGTCACGAGTGGGTACAAGGAGAGACCAAGACGCAGCGCAGGGATAGTAGTTTGACATTTATTGGATACTATGTATAATAATAACTCAATGAACGAAACTACTACAATCAACCAAACACGAAAGACAAAACGACACGTTCACAAAAACAAACACGAATGAACGGACGTAACAAAGAGCACACTTACATTTCACCGTGACTGCGAAATACTTCGACATATAACGATAACGACCCACACCAGAGTGAAGGACAGACTCAACATATATAGGATACCTAATTAGAGACAATGCGGTGCGGCTGCCTCTAATAAGGGATCCAACCCAAACCCCACACAGAAACAGAAAAGAACGACACTGTCAGACTCTGACCATAGCTACATAGAGAAGCAAATAGGCTTCTCTATGGCCAGAGCCTGACAGACTTATTAGGTTGATGAGGGGGATGAGGAAACAGAGAACAACGTTCTGGAGTAACATGCAGGCAGCTCAGTATATTGCTTACAACTTTCCAGGTTATATACAGTGGGGAGAACGAGTATTTGATACTCTGCCGATTTTGCAGGTTTTCCTACTTACAAAGCATGTAGAGGTCTGTAATTTTTATCATAGGTACACTTCAACTGTGAGAGACGGAATCTAAAACAAAAATCCAGAAAATCACATTGTATGATTTTTTTATAATTAATTAGCATTTTATTGCATGACATAAGTATTTGATCACCTACCAACCAGTAAGAATTCCGGCTCTCACAGACCTGTTAGTTTTTCTTTAAGAAGCCCTCCTGTTCTCCCCTCATTACCTGTATTAACTGCACCTGTTTGAACTCGTTACCTGTATAAAAGACACCTGTCCACACACTCAATCAAACAGACTCCAACCTCTCCACAATGACCAAGACCAGAGAGCTGTGTAAGGACATCAGGGATAAAATTGTAGACCTGCACAAGGCTGGGATGGGCTACAGGACAATAGGCAAGCAGCTTGGTGAGAAGGCAACAACTGTTGGCGCAATTATTAGAAAATGGAAGAAGTTCAAGATGACGGTCAATCTCCCTCGGTCTGGGGCACCATGCAAGATCTCACCTCGTGGGGCATCAATGATCATGAGGAAGGTGAGGGATCAGCCCAGAACTACACGGCAGGACCTGGTCAATGACCTGAAGAGAGCTGGGACCACAGTCTCAAAGAAAACCATTAGTAACACACTACGCCGTCATGGATTAAAATCCTGCAGCCACGCAAGGTCCCCCTGCTCAAGCCAGCGCATGTCCAGGCCTGTCTGAAGTTTGCCAATGACCATCTGGATGATCCAGAGGAGGAATGGGAGAAGGTCATGTGGTCTGATGAGACAAAAATATAGCTTTTTGGTCTAAACTCCACTCGCCGTGTTTGGAGTAAGAAGAAGGATGAGTACAACCCCAAGAACACCATCCCAACCGTGAAGCATGGAGGTGGAAACATCATTCTTTGGGGATGCTTTTCTGCAAAGAGGACAGGACGACTGCACCGTATTGAGGGGCGGATGGATGGGGCCAACAACCTCCTTCCCTCAGTAAGAGCATTGAAGATGGGTCGTGGCTGGGTCTTCCAGCATGACAACGACCCGAAACACTCAGCCAGGGCAACTAAGGAGTGGCTCCGTAAGAAGCATCTCAAGGTCCTGGAGTGGCCTAGCCAGTCTCCAGACCTGAACCCAATAGAAAATCTTTGGAGGGAGCTGAAAGTCCGTATTGCCCAGTGACAGCCCCAAAACCTGCAGGATCTGGAGAAGGTCTGTATGGAGGAGTGGGCCAAAATCCCTGCTGCAGTGTGTGCAAACCTGGTCAAGAACTACAGGAAACGTATGATCTCTGTAATTGCAAACAAAGGTTTCTGTACCAAATATTAAGTTCTGCTTTTCTGATGTATCAAATACTTATGTCATGCAATAAAATGCTAATTAATTACTTAAAAATCATACAATGTGATTTTCTGGATTTTTGTTTTAGATTCCGTCACTCACAGTTGAAGAGTACCTATGATAAAAATTCCAGACGTCTACATGCTTTGTAAGTGGGAAAACCTGCAAAATCGGCAGTGTATCAAATACTTGTTCTCCCCACTGTATATCTGATTTTAAACCTAACCTAACCTGAACCCTAACCTTTAACCACACTGCTAACCCTAATGCCTTTGGCCTTAAATTAAGACCAAAAAGCTAATGTTTGTTTTCATGAATTTTTAATATAGCCAATTTGGACAATGCAGCTGGCCTATCAAGTGGAAACATTTTAGCTCTGCCTCCAGGACAAAACTTATAACAAATGTCAACCTGCATAGGGAACACTAAATGCAGTAGTAGTACTAAGCTAGGGGGAGTCATAGGGAACACTGAATGCAGTAGTAGTACTAAGCTATGAGGAGTCATAGGGAACACTGAATGCAGTAGTAGTACTAAGCTATGGGGAGTCATAGGGAACACTGAATGCAGTAGTAGTACTAAGCTATGGGGAGTCATAGGGAACACTGAATGCGGTAGTAGTACTAAGCTAGGGGGAGTCAGTACTACTACCGCATTCGGTGTTCCCTAAGCTAGGGGCAGTCATAGGCAACACTGAATGCAGTAGTATTACTAAGCTAGGGGGAGTCATAGGGAACACTGAATGCAGTAGTAGTACTAAGCTAGGGGGAGTCATAGGACATGTGATACCCTAGAGCTATTTATTGTCTCTTCCTATTTGTTTCACAAGGGGAAGGAAGAGAGCAGGAAGATATTGGTGTGTCCCAGCCTTATGACCAACGTTTATAGTAAACTGAATGTGAGACAGCACACAGTGGCAATATAACACAATTAACACATTTGAGGGACAGTCATTTCTAGATTTCAGAATGCGTCATATCTGTCAATTCTGTGCAGATGGAAGATCGAGTGTTAACATGGAATGACAAGGTCCCCATTGGGTCATTTAGGGAGTGTGTGTGTGTGTGCCAATGTGCGTGTTCACAGGCCTGTGTTTGTGTCATCACCCATGCATGAAGATGGCATCTCCCCCCTCCACAAGCAGACTGCTGCCCTGTATACTCAGTGTGCTCGTAACTCCGGGTACTGAGAGAAACGCTGATTGACTGAGGCATAGACTATCTAATTATTCCAGCATCAGTGCCCATCCTCTGTCATCCAGATAAAATGCCAAAGCATTATGCAGTACCTGCAACCATGCTTCAGCTGTCTCCCCTTCTCGTCTGTGTTCTTATGCTTTCATCTCAGTCAATCTTCCCCCCCATGTTCTAGCTTTTAATCATTTTTGGGGCCTCAAAATAAAAGGGTTGGGGGAGTAACAGATGGAGAGATGGGAAATCAAAAATATATACAGTGAACTCCTAAAGTATTGGGAGAGTGACACATTTGAGTTGTTTTGTCTCTGTACTCCAGCACTTTGTAAATGATACAATGACTGATGTTAAAATGAAGACTGTCAGCCGTAATTGTCGGTATTATCATCTATATATCCGGTGAACCGTTTAGAAATTACAGACGCAAAAATATCAACCCCCCCCCTCCCAAAAAAATGCTAAATACCCTGTTATTGTAATGGTGAGAGGTTAGCATGTCTTGGGGGTTTGATATTATATTAATGCTAACCTCCCCTGTTATTGTAATGGTGAGAAGTTAGCATGTCTTGGGGGTTTGATATTATATTAATGCTAACCTCCCCTGTTATTGTAATGGTGAGAAGTTAGCATGTCTTGGGGGTTCGATATTATATTAATGCTAACCTCCCCTGTTATTGTAATGGTGAGAGGTTAGCATGTCTTGGGGGTTTGATATTATATTAATGCTAACCTCCCCTGTTATTGTAATGGTGAGAAGTTAGCATGTCTTGGGGGTTTGATCTTATATTAATGCTAACCTCCCCTGTTATTGTAATGGTGAGAAGTTAGCATGTCTCGGGGGTTCGATATTGTATTAATGCTAACCTCCCCTGTTATTGTAATGGTGAGAAGTTAGCATGTCTTGGGGGTTTGATATTATATTAATGCTAACCTCCCCTGTTATTGTAATGGTGAGAAGTTAGCATGTCTTGGGGGTTCGATATTATATTAATGCTAACCTCCCCTGTTATTGTAATGGTGAGAAGTTAGCATGTCTTGAGGGTTCGATATTATATTAATGCTAACCTCCCCTGTTATTGCTTCTCTATGTAGCCATGGTCAGTCTGACAGGTCTTTTCTTTCTGTTTCTGGTGGTGGTTTGTGTTGATCCCTAATTAGAGGCAGCTGTAGCGCATCGTCTCTAATTAGGGATCCTACATAGGTTGGTAATTTTCACACAGGGTTGTGGGTCGTTGTCGTTATGTCGTTGTCACGGTGACAGTAAGTGTGCTATTCGTTACGTCCGTTCATTCGTGTTTGTTTTTGTGAACGTGATGTTGTGTCGATAGTGTTTGTTTGGTGTTGTACAGTTCGTTCATTTTGTGACATTTTATACACAGTATAAATAATAAATATGACGAACTACTATCCCTGCGCTGCGCCTTGGTCTCCCTACGCACCCTCACGTATCATTATTTACTATTCATTCAGGACTATACGCCTTCATGGTAGCGTCCACTTAAATGCAGGGACTCTGTACAAAAAAGTGCTGTAATTTATTTTTGGGCCAGAACTGTTCTGGTGCGCTGTTCTCACAGTTTTGCTCCAGGCCTATCCATGGCAGCCATGCATACAGTACTAACCCAGGCAGAATAAATGGACCCAGGGTTTCAGATATGGTCTGTTACCGTAAAGCAGCTCAAAAAGCTTTCTAGTGATGAAGCTATGACCAGCCGACAACAACATTATATTAACTCTGCATATCTACGGTATTTTGCAGTTACGCTGCAGATGTAAAACACACAAAAAAACATGACACTATCTAAAATATTTCAGCATCATCTTACATTGTAGTTTTACAGTGATAATAATATTTGGTTTATTTTATAGACAGATACAATACAAACATTGCTGATCGTAAAAATGTAAATTCTTTTGATCTTATACATCACATTTTAATTTTCAAGTCAACACTATCAAGCAGGTAGAGACAAAATGTAACGATACATTTTACCATTATTTCCAATGGGAATTCAATGTTTTAATAATTCCCAGTGAAATGTATAGTTTATTACACTTAAGTATATATAGTGGGGAGAACAAGTATTTGATACACTGCCGATTTTGCAGGTTTTCCCACTTAAAAAGCATGTAGAAGTCTTTTATCATAAGTACTCTTCAACTGTTAGTGACGGAATCTAAAACAAAAATCCATAAAATCACATTGTATGATTTTTAAGTAATTAATTTGCATTTTATTGCATGACATAAGTATTTGATACATCAGAAAAGCAGAACTTAATATTTGGTACAGAAACCTTTGTTTGCAATTACAGAGATCATACGTTTCCTGTAGTTCTTGACCAGGTTTGCACACACTGCAGCAGGGATTTTGGCCCACTCCTCCATACAGACCTTCTCCAGATCCTTCAGGTTTCGGGGCTGTCGCTGGGCAATACAGACTTTCAGCTCCCTCCAAAGATTTTCTATTGGGTTCAGGTCTGGAGACTGGCTAGGCCACTCCAGGACCTTGAGATGCTTCTTACGGAGCCACTCCTTAGTTGCCCTGGCTGTGTGTTTCGGGTCGTTGTCATGCTGGAAGACCCAGCCACGACCCATCTTCAATGCTCTTACTGAGGGAAGGAGGTTGTTGGCCAAGATCTCGCGATACATGGCCCCATCCATCCTCCCCTCAATATGGTGCAGTCGTCCTGTCCCCTTTGCAGAAAAGCATCCCCAAAGAATGATGTTTCCACCTCCATGCTTCACGGTTGGGATGGTGTTCTTGGGGTTGTACTCATCCTTGCACATTATGATCCTTGCACATCATAATTTGCACATCCTTCATTCCTGTGTTAATGATGATAATCTGTAATTTGTCTCACCACTATGGTCTATTTATTGTCCTACCTCTTAACCTTACTGCATTTTGCACTACATTTTGCACTCTGTATATAGACTTTCCATTGTGTTTTTGACCATGTTTGTTTACTGTGTAACTCTGTGTTGTTTTTGTCGCACTGCTTTGCTTTGTCTTGGCCAGGTCGCAGTTGCAAATGAGAACTTGTTCTCAACTGACCTACCTGGTTAAATAAAGGTGAAATAAAAAAATAATAAAAAAAAATAAAATCCTTCTTCTTCCTCCAAACACGGCGAGTGGAGTTTAGACCAAAATGCTCTATTTGTCTCATCAGACCACATGACCTTCTCCCATTCCTCCTCTGGATCATCCAGATGGTCATTGGCAAACTTCAGACGGGCCTGGACATGCGCTGGCTTGAGCAGGGGGACCTTGCGTGCGCTGCAGGATTTTAATCCATGACGGCGTAGTGTGTTACTAATGGTTTTCTTTGAGACTGTGGTCCCAACTCTCTTCAGGTCATTGACCAGGTCCTGCCGTGTAGTTCTGGGCTGATCCCTCACCTTCCTCATGATCATTGATGCCCCACGAGGTGAGATCTTGCATGGTGCCCCAGACCGAGGGAGATTGACCGTCATCTTGAACTTCCATTTTCTAATAATTGCGCCAACAGTTGTTGCCTTCTCACCAAGCTGCTTGCCTATTGTCCTGTAGTCCATCCCAGCCTTGTGCAGGTCTACAATTTTATCCCTGATGTCCTTACACAGCTCTCTGGTCTTGGCCATTGTGGAGAGGTTGGAGTCTGTTTGATTGAGTGTGTGGACAGGTGTCTTTTATACAGGTAACGAGTTCAAACAGGTGCAGTTAATACAGGTAATGAGTGGAGAACAGGAGCGCTTCTTAAAGAAAAACTAACAGACCTCTACATGCTTTGTAAGTAGGAAAACCTGCAAAATCGGCAGTGTATCAAATACTTGTTCTCCCCACTGTATATATATACAGCGGGTGAAATAAGTATTGAACACGTCACCATTTTTCTCAGTAAATATATTTCCAAAGGTGCTATTGACATGACATTTTCACCAGATGTTGGTAACAACCCAAGTAATCCATACATACAAAGAAACCAAAACAAATAAGTTCAGAAATTATGTTGTGTGTAATAATGTGAAATGACACAGGGAAAAAGTATTGAACACACTTACTGATATTTATATAATACTTTGTACAAAAGCCTTTGTTGGTAATGACAGCTTCAAGATGCATCCTGTATGGAGAAACTAGTCGCATGCATTGCTCTGGTGTGATTTTGGCCCATTCTTCCACACAAACAGTCTTCAAATCTTGAAGGTTCCGTGGGCCTCTTCTATGAATCTTGATCTTCAGTTCTTTCCATAGATTTTCAATGGGATTTAAGTCAGGTGATTAGCTGGGCCATTCTAGCAGCTTTATTTTCTTTCTTTGAAACCAATTGAGAGTTTCCTTGGCTGTGTGTTTGGGATCATTGTCTTGCTGAAATGTCCACCCTCGTTTAATCTTCATCATCCTGGTAGATGGCAGCAGATTTTTGTCAAGAATGTCTCGGTAAATTTGCCCATTCATCCTTCCTTCAGTTATGTGAAGGAACAGTACCATTTGCTGAAAAGCAGCCCCACACCATGATGTTCCCACCTCCAAACTTCACTGTTGGTATGGTGTTTTTAGGGTGATGTGCAGTGCCATTTCTCCTCCAAACATGGTGTGTATTATGACATCCAAACAGTTCAATTTTGCTCTCATCTGACCACACTATATTCTCCCAGTATTTCACTGGCTTTTCCAAATGTTGTGCAGCAAACTTTAAACGATCTTCAACATGCTTTTTTTTCAGCAATGGAGTCTTGCGTGGTGAGCGTGCATACAGGCCATGGCGGTGGAGTGCATTACTTACTGTTTTCTTTGAGACAACAGTACCTGCTAATTGCAGGTCTTTTTGAAGCTCTCCACAAGTGGTCCTTGGCTCTTGGACAACTCTTCTGATTATTCTTTTCACTCCTCCGTCAGAAATCTTGCGAGGAGCACCTGGTCGAGGCACATTTATGGTGAAATGATTGTCTTTCCACTTCCGTATTATGGCCCCAACAGTGCTCACTGGAACATTCAGAAGCTTAGAAATGCGCCTATAACCAATGCCATCATTATGTTTTGCAACAATTAGGTTGCGAAGGTCTTGAGACAGCTCTTTGCTTTTACCCATCATGAGATGTGTCTTGTGTGACACCTTGGTAATGAGACCTTTTTGTAGGCCATCAGTTGGGACTGAACCAGCTGATATTAATTTGCACTGACAGGGGGCTGGATTGCTTTTTAATTACTGATAGTTTTCAGCTGTTGTCTTGGCTTTCCATGCCTTTTTGCACCTCCCTTTCTTCATGTGTTCAATACTTTTTCCTTATGTCATTTCACATTATAACTTAATTTCTTAACTTATTTGTTTTGGTTTCTTTGTATGTTTGGATTACTCGGGTTGTTACCAACATCTGGTGAAGATTTCATGTCAATAGCACCTTTGGAAATATATTTACTGAGAAAAATGGTGACGTGTTCAATACTTATTTCACCCGCTGTATATAAATTTACAATTTTATCATGTTATTGTTTTAGTAAATACCTGGTCATTTATGCTACCGGTTTTCCTGTAGAATAGTCTCGTAAGTGAAAACCCCACCCATCTGGCACTTCAGGCAGGCTCAAGAAAATTATTTTTCAACACAGGTCTGATCAGCAGAGGGCAGCTTTGCTGTACTAATAGAATACAAGTCCATTTATGGCTGGGCCAAACTCTAGACAGTGTTTCATAGGATGGTGCGGTACATCCAACCCAATGAATGATTTATGCTTGGTGAAATAAATGGAAAACTGAAAGTCCTGGATGTCCTTAAAATGCTTTGATATGGACTAGCTTTAGTGTGCTGATGGTTTGCAAGGCTTTGAAGCTATGCAGGAGCCTGCAGTGTAACACTTTTAGACTCACATGGAGAGGAAATGGAGCATTTTAAATACTGTATGTTTTAGTGAGTTATGAGTTGTGTGGGTTTGCTAGTATTGTCACTGGTTTATATCATGGCCAGTGCTGACTTTCCAGCTGTTAGACTTGCACTAGTAATAGCGCCTCAATGGTCTTCGTCACCACAATATTAGACAATGGTCCAAATTCAATGGTAGCAGAGAGTGGATTTTCTGCACTGCGTTTTTTTGGAAGTATCATTTGCACTGTAGGGTCTTAAGGGTGAAGGGAGTTGAAGCTTGATTTAGAAATGGGCTAACTTGTGGCATGACCCGTTCAGTGCTGAGGGTTAACCTGGCCGAGAAGTCGTTTGGTGCACAGATCAGGGCTGTCCATTCCTAAATGTGAGTGTGAACTCCCTCCATCTTGGACAAGCTGCAGTGTAAAAAAAGGCACTTATGAAAGCACAGTGCAGGAGAGTCAGGACTGTGCATAGTGTTAGTAATGCGCTCTGACAGTCAACTCTAATAGAGCAATAGAGACCGAACCGTAGTCAACTCTCAGATGGTAAACCATCAAATAAAAGTGGCTTAACCATAATGACCTTTGTCATTTAACATAGTGTCACCAAGCACCTACCTGGCCTAACTCGCAATGAGAGAGATGGAGGCAGATTGGAGTGGACTGACCAGAATAGCAATGTCCATCCCCTCTCAATGAGCCAGCTGGCTTGTACCAATAACATCCTCACGCATCTTCACATAACTTCCCCCGTCACTGACTGTAATCTCTGAGTTGGACCGAGGTTTGACGCTTGACCCAGAACTGCTGTTAGGATTCAATTGGCACCACACCTTGTTGAAAGCCAATTATAGGACGAATTGCATGAGAGTTAAGATCATTTTCTGCTACCATTAAAATCATATCTGTGTTCCGTATGTATACAATAATCAGTAGCTCGTGAACTGATTGGTTGTCAAAAAGGGGCATAACCGATGTGTGGCCTTTCTCACTTATATTTGATTCATAGCGTCTTTCTCAAAATGCATTGGAGGAGAAGAGTTTAGGTTCCACCCCTTGGATCTTTTCCTCAAATGTGTTTTGATGAAGAGGCAATTAAATCAAGGATGCGAGGAATCAAGAAACATTTGAGATTCAGCCCATTTTAGTTTCCTCTCGATCGACTTATCCTCCCCTATTTTCACTAAGAAAAACATGAAAACCTTATGTCAATTCATAACATGGAACTTGGTGTACTGTAAAAAGGAGCTACATTCTCCGACAGTGGCTGGGTGAATAGGAATTCTCCTGAGATAGGACTTCCCGCAGGGGAGATGAAAGATTCTGTCTGTGAACAGTGCACATCTCAACAAACATTCCTTGTACTTGTGGCACTGTGGACAGCTGTGTCCACACAGAAATGTAGTCTTTTTTTTCCTTCTCAAATTTCTTTTAACATTGGATCCCAGGTTGCTATTTAAAGACTCGTTGTAGTCCTATGTTGTTCATGCCCGCCATCTTAGGAGTCAGTATAAACAAAGGATAGGTGGACACTTCTTGAAGCTGTCTGGGCATGTGGCACACACCGTGGGAACCGCCTTGTTTATCAGACAGACCTTTTAAGACCACATGCAAAGTTTTGCAACCCTGTCAATGTATACAGGGTAGGGTTTTACATGACGACATGTGGAAGAGAGACAAGCTAATGAATTCCTATCAGGGAGACATTTTGTACCCGAATCACACTACAAGGCATGGTGGCAAAATTGGATCTCTTCACGTGTTAAGAAAATAAAAGAAATTACAGTTATAAGGTTGATGTAATTGGCCACTTATGATCATAATTTAAGCCATTGGAGTGAAGTCCATTTGTTGTACCTTTACATTACATTATACAGTATAAAAGGAAATACGGTATCACATGAATAGTCTACTGTAGCCTTTCCCATTAGCATTACAGAGGCCTCAAAAAAGCCTTTTGAGGACAGTCAGGAATTTGCTATAATCTTCCCCCTAAACCAACCTGGTCTCAGAGCATTTTGTATGATTATGTATGTAAAGCTAGGTGGCTAACATTAGCTAGCTTGCTAATGTTAGCTAGGCTAAGCGTTAGGAATAGGGGTTAGGGTTAAGGTTTAGGTTAAGTTTAGAAGTTAGGTTAAAAGGTTAAGGTTAGGTTTAGCTAAAATGATTAAGTTTAGGGTTAGGGGAAGGGTTAGCTAACATCCTAAGTAGTTGCAACGTAGCTAAAAAGTAGTAAGTAGTTAAAATGTTTCTAATTAGCTACAATGCTAAAGTTGTCCATGATGAGATTCAAACTCGCATCCTTTGGGTTGCTAGACGTTCGTGTTATACACCTACCCAACCACCCTACTTTCCTTTTTGACTTAAGTAACCATCTGTCTTATGTAACCATACCAATCGTAACGATTCGTACACATTTTAAGTCCTGGCTTTACATTGACTATGTTTCGTCTAGTCTATGAGACCAGACTACCTAAACAACAGCCAAACTATGACCCACAGTTTCCATTCGACACCACAGGAAAACCTTTTTTAACCTTCTGATAACCTTATAACATTATAGTGATTTATCCTCTTTCCTTTATCGTCTAGATCTTCATTCATCTGGGAACGAATCTTCAAGGCGAAAGGAAAACAGTTTTGTTGACCCCCCCCCCCCCCAACAGACAATGCTTTTAGTCCACGGACTAAATACAAAATAATGCCTAACATTTGATTAGGACAAGAAAGATAAAAGCGTAAGATAGTGTTTCACGATGTCATTTAAAAAGGTAAAAGCGTAAGATAGTGTTTCACGATGTCATTTAAAAAGGTAAAAGCGTAAGATAGTGTTTCACGATGTCATTTAGGCTCTTTTATGATCTTAATTAGTTGTGCTTTGAAGTCGTGGACTTCGGTAAACATCTGGCGATCAGCGCAGATAGTTAGCCTGCGCCACCAGATTGTGTTAGGCCCCTGAGCTAAAGCCTATAGGGTATTAGTCTTCAGATCTCAGGCAAGGCTTCTCATGGTCATTTACTAAAGCACCTCTGCTACACATACATGAGCACACCTAACAGGCCGAACTCTTAAGTGCTCTACATATTAGGATTTGGAAACTAACAAAAGCAAAAGTGAAATAGATATTTTACATTTTTTATTTTACATTTATTTAACTAGGCAAGTCAGTTAAGAACAAATTCTTATTGATAATGACGGCCTACCCGCAGGGTCAACCCCTGGAGCAAATTAGGGTTAAGTGCCTTGCTCAAGGACAAATCGGCAGTTTTTTTTTATGTCTATGTTTGCTAAAATACCCAGGTGGCCTTCTTTAATCTAAGGTCCCATAGTTTCCAAAACAGAGTGCACAACGTCAGCCAACGGATGCTTCAATAATTCAAATTGATAGTTTGGCTAATTTGGATGCTTTGTGAGTGAAATTGAAGTTGAAATATTAAAAAGCAGAAGCCCCAAAACAGTGTCCCTGGCTTGTGTATCGGTTATGTGGAGTAACAAAGGATACTTTCCAAATGCTTCCTTTCCCAAGGAGAGATGTGAAGGCTGGCCCCTCCTTCCCTGCTTGTTTATTATTAAAACTCTGAAATGTGTTTTATGTCAGATTCTAAAATGGCTGCTCCAATGGAATTGTCTTTAGGCCATTTCACTCCAAGCTTCCACAGAGTCACAGTTATTCTGGGAGTCCTTGGATCCATTGGTGACTTCTTGCAAACTGAATTGTTCGCATTCATCAACATAATACTACTGATGCCCGAGGTAAGTCTGGTAAAGATGTGGTAAAGATCCATATCGTAGGATTCTAGTGCCATGCACAAGAGCCCGGGCTGTGTCGCAGCCGGCCACGACCGGGAGATCCATGAGGCGACACACAATTGGCCCAGCGTCGTCCGGGTTAGGGGAGGGTTTGGCCAGCCGGGATGTCCTTGTCCCATCGTGCTCTAGCAACTCTAGCGGTCGCCAGTTGTACGGTGTTTCCTTCAACACATTGGTGCGGTTTGGCAGGGTCGTGTTTTGGAGGACGGATGGCTGTTGACATTCGCCTCTCCCGAGCAGGGCCGGCCCTGGGTAGAAGTGATACAAGGGGTCGCTTAGGACCCCCAGCCGCTAGCGGGCCCCCAAACCCACCAATTTGCTTTAAAACCACAATATGTTCTCTATGCGTCATGGCAAAATCAGGGCCGGACCTGCTCCCTAGTCCTTATGGGAGTTGCAGCAATGGGACAAGACTAACTACCAATTGGATATCACGAAAAAGTAATACAAAAAAAAAAAAAGAATTATGCAAGAATTGGTGGTGGTAATATTGATATAAAACCATCATATCAAAGAAAACTTGGAGTCACATGGTGTGTGGTTCTCCCACTACATCTCGGGAAATTATGCAACTTCACGGGTGGTGAGAGTGCACAGTGACCTTGATGCTCCTTTCCAATAAATATCGTAGAGGGTCTTATTCTGGTGATGGATGAGCGATGCTTGTCTGCCGTCTAACAAATACAAATACAAATTTTCTCGCTCTTATCCATAGAAACCTCATAATTTAGACTAGCTTACCCGCATCAATCTCAGATAAAGCATCCGAGAGAACCAGCGCCCATCTGTCTCCATATGTGTAGGCCATGTATCTGATGCTGTCTGGACAAGCTTCTGCAAAGGGCAACAAAAACACCCCTCTTTTAACAGGAAAATCATAATGAGTAATAGGACACACCTGAGTGTCATTAATGTCTCTAGGACGGTCTCTGGCGCCCTCTGGTGACAGGTGGAACCTTGACATTTAGTGAATGATTTGTCCCAAATACAATGCTTTTAGTTTTTGAAAATATTTAGGACTAACTTATTCCTTGCCACCCGTTCTGAAACTAACTGCAGCTCTTTGTTAAGTGTTGCAGTCATTTCAGTTGCTCTAGTAGCTGATGTGTATAGTGTTGAGTCATCCGCATACATAGACACACTGGCTTTACACAGTAAAGATTGAAAAAAGTATTGATTACGTTTGAGAGGCTTCAGTTAAATAACATCTTCTGTATTCTGTTAGACAGGTAACTCTTTATCCACAATATCGCAGTGGGTGTAAAGCCATAACACATGTTTTTCCAGCAGCAGACTATGATTGACATTGTCAAAAGCTTCACTGAAGTCTAACAAAACAGCCCCCACAATTTTTTTATCATCTATTTATCTCAGCCAATCATCAGTAATTTGTGAAAGTGCTGTGCTTGTTGAATGTCCTTCCCTATAAGCATTGCTGTAAAATAGCATTGTATCTGGTCAAACACCATTTTTTCCAAAGGTTTACTAAGGGTTGGTAACAGGCTGATTGCTCGGCTTTTTGAGCCAGTAAAGGGGTCTTTACAGGATCAGTGTCCCTTATACAGGACGGTTACTTCTCAATATGCTATATGTGACAACAGCCAACTTTCTGGGACATAGACATGTCTGATATGGGCAGAAAGCTTAAATGATTGTTAATCTAACTGGTGTCCAATATACAGTAACTATTACAATGGATTTTTTTGTTTGAAAAATCCATTTTCCATGTTTTGTATTTTCTCTATAGTTATGTACTTGAAAACCAATTCTGCACATTTGGGAAAACTCCTGGCAGACTTTATGCAAAATATTGTGTAGTGATGTAATTCTTCACTGGATCAGTCTTAAACTTTGCACACTGGTGGACAACATCTAAATTACATCTAGAATCCTACATCACTGCCTGGCCTTTCTCTTGCATTTCAAAGATGATGTGACAAAAAATATAATGGAAAACGCTTGTTTTTGTTTGTATGATCTTTTACCAGATCTAATGTGTTATATTCTCCTACATTCATTTCACATTTACACAAGCTTCAAAGTGTTTCCTTTCAAGTTATATAAAGAATATGCATATCCTTGCTTCAGCTCCTGTCAGGCTCTGGCCATAGAGAAGCCTTTTGCTACTCTATTTGGCCATGGTCAGAGCCTGACAGATCTAGTATCCTAGTTCTGTGTGTAGTTGTGTTGGGTCCCCAATTAGAGGCAGCTGCTGATTGGGGATCCTATATTAAGTGTCCTTTGTGTGGTTCATTGTCGTGTATTTACGTTTGTAATACGTTGTTCTTGTTTTGCATAGTTCTTCATTAAAATATTATGTCGAACTATCACTGCTCCTGAGCTACAGGCAGTTAGATTTGGGTATGTCACTTTAGGCGAAAATTGAAAAAAAGGGTCCGATCCTTAAGAGGTAGCGGAATAAGTTTTGCTTCCCAAAAGCAAAAATTGGTAGGATCAATTGGCAGATAGAGTTGAAGTCAGAGGTTTACATACACTTAGGTTGAAGTCATTAAAACTCTTTTTTTCAACCACTCCACAGATTTCATGTTAACAAACTATAGTTTTGTCAAGTCGGTTAGGACATCTACTTTGTGCATGACACAAGTAATTCTTCCAACAATTGTTTACAGACAGATTATTTCACTTATAACTCACTATATCACAATTCCAGTGGATCAGAAGTTTACATACATTAAGTTGACTGTGCCTTTAAACAGCTCGGAAAATTCCAGAAAATTATGTCATGGCTTTAGAAGCTTCTGATAGGCTAATTGACATATTTTTAATCAAATTGAGGTGTACTTGTGGATGTATTTCAAGCCCTTCCTTCAAACTCAGTGACTCTTTGTTCGACATCATGGAAAAATCAAAAGAAATCAGCCAAGACCTCAGAAAAAAAATTGTAGACTTCCACAAGTCTGGTTCATCCTTGGGAGCAATTTCCAAAACGACTGAAGGTACCACGTTCATCTGTACAAACAATAGTACGCAAGTATAAACACCATGGGACCACGCAGCTGTCATACCGCTCAGGAAGGAGACGCATTCTGTCTCCTAGAGATAAATGTACTTTGGTGCAAATCAATCCTAGAACAACAGTAAAGGACCTTGTGAAGATGCTGGAGGAAACAGGTACAAAAGTATCTATATCCACAGTAAAACGAGTCCTATATCAACATAACCTGAAAGGCCGCTCAGCAAGGAAGAAGCCACTGCTCCAAAACCGCCATAAAAAAGCCAGACTAAGATCGTACTTTTTGGAGAAATGTCCTCTGGTCTGATGAAACAAAATTAGAACTGTTTGGCCATAATGACCATCGTTATGTTTGGAGGAAAAAGGGGGAGGTTTGCAAGCCGAAGAACACCATCCCAACCGTGAAGCACGGGGGTGGCAGCATCATGTTGTGGGGGTGCTTTGCTGCAGGAGGGACTGGTGCACTTCACAAAATAGATGGCATCATGAGGAAGGAAAATGATGTGGATATATTGAAACAACATCTCAAGACATCAGTCAGGAAGTTAAAGCTTGGTCAAAAATGGGTCTTCCAAATGGACAATGACCCCAAGCATACTTCCAAAGTTGTGGCAAAATGGTTTAAGGACAACAAAGTCAAGGTATTGGAGTGGCCATCACAAAGCCCTGACCTCAATCCTATAGAACATTTGTGGGCAGAACTGAAAAAGCGTGTGAGAGCAAGGAGGCCTACAAACCTGACTCAGTTACACCAGTTCTGTCAGGAGGAATGGGCCAAAATTCACCCAGCTTATTGTGGGAAGCTTGTGGAAGGCTACCTGAAACATTTGACCCAAGTTAAACAATTTAAAGGCAATGCTACCAAATACTAATTGAGTATATGTAAACTTCTGACCCACTGGGAATGTGATGAAATAAATAAAAGCTGAAAGAAATAATTCTCTCTACTATTATTCTGACATTTCACATTCTTAAAATAAAGTGGTGATCCTAACTGACCTAAGACAGGGAATTTTTACTAGGATTAAATGTCAGGAATTGTGAAAACTGTATTTGGCTAAGGTGTATGTAAACGGTAGACTTCAAATGTAGATAAATTGTAAGCTTCCGCAAACTTGAAACGCATGAGCTGCCTATGGTCTTTATTATAACGGCCCCTTCTATAGAAATCAAATGCCCATCCAACTGATTTGTTCTTGAACCAGCCCTGGTTTCACCATTGATCATGGACATTTTATCAAAACATTCAGAAGAATAGTATACTGGGGAAAGAATATTAACCTAATACTTTTGCACTGTATTGACCCTGATTTGTGTTCTGTTTTAGCGTTAAATCCGTTAGCCTGAAGGAATAGACTGGCACTTCAGCACAGAAAATAAGGTTTTCGTCAATTCAAAGTGGAGATGCAGAACCAAAGCTGGCTGAACATCGGTAAATGGCATTCCCTATGGATGGTGTGTAGCTATGGTGTTCAGCTGTGAATAATTCTGGACACACACTCACACACTCCAAATTCCTAGCTGCAGTGAACAAAATCATATCCCTAAAATGTTGAGAGTAAATGAAGCAGTAAAAAAGAAGAGACAGGGGAATGAGATTCTGCCTTGGTGGTGTTCAGCACAAAATCACCTGCTTAGGGAGTTGGCTGACTCTTTCAGTCTAGGCCAAGGACTTCGGCCCCCACATCACATACATTTTCTCTGACATCATCATCCATATACTAAGTGGGTCCATTCATCTTGAAGCTACAGCAACACATTTCTGTCAACTCCTTCTACATATCTGGGCAATTACAAGATACTCTTCGATTGTTCCGCTTGGGCTTAATCTTTCAAGTTCAATTCGGAAGCTGGAACGACGTGTGACCGGTGCACACAGAGTGCAGGGGCTTCGGTACAGAATGGAAAAGGTGACAGTCCTTTGTTTGATCACGAGCCCAGTACATAACTGTGATATGCTCAGAACAAACCCTGGCGTGACAAGCACAGAATGGCAGAACAGCGGCCATCTTGACCAGCTGCTTTGATGAAACGTAAAGGTCAAGATAGCTATGTGGTTTTCAGAGTGTTGTTCATCATTGATGGCATTGAAGTTGTTATAAACATAGGAAAAGCGATATGCAGATTATTTGCTGAGGGAAACAGACATGCAAACTCTTATTCACAGACAGACAGACAGACAGACAGACAGACAGACAGACAGACAGACTGCATGTCTGTTTGACTGACTGACTGACTGACTGACTGACTCTCTCTCTCACGCTCTCACTCATATTGCTGGAGTGTTAGGGGAAAAACTATTTCCGAGTAAGCGAGAGTGCTTTTTAAGTGACAACGCCAGGCTATTTCATTTTCCATTACATATAGTAATACCTCTGTGTTTTCTCACCACCAGCTTAGTTTAGGAAGTCACCAGCTAAATCTAATCAGAGTTGGGAAGCACAATTTTGAGGCCATATACTTTCCTCGATCAATTCCCGATTTGTCTTGTAAAGGAGAGGAGAGGAGAGGAGAGGAGAGAGTCGGCCTACTAAACTCAAACATCTATTCCAACTGATGTTTAATGATATACACATTCATGTGGCAGACTGAGTTGTGTTGTTTAATGATATACACCTTCATGTGGCAGACTGAGTTGTGTTGTTTAATGATATACACCTTCATGTGGCAGACTGAGTTGTGTTGTTTAATGATATACACCTTCATGTGGCAGACTGAGTTGTGTTGTTTAATGATATACACCTTCATGTGGCAGACTGAGTTGTGTTGTTTAATGATATACACCTTCATGTGGCAGACTGAGTTGTGTTGTTTAATGATATACACCTTCATGTGGCAGACTGAGTTGCGGTGTTTAATGATATACACCTTCATGTGGCAGACTGAGTTGCGTTGTTTAATGATATACACCTTCATGTGGCAGACTGAGTTGCGTTGTTTAATGATATACACCTTCATGTGGCAGACTGAGTTGCGTTGTTTAATGATATACACCTTCATGTGGCAGACTGAGTTGCGTTGTTTAATGATATACACCTTCATGTGGCAGACTGAGTTGCGTTGTTTAATGATATACACCTTCATGTGGCAGACTGAGTTGCGTTGTTTAATGATATACACCTTCATGTGGCAGACTGAGTTGCGTTGTTTAATGATATACACCTTCATGTGGCAGACTGAGTTGCGTTGTTTAATGATATACACCTTCATGTGGCAGACTGAGTTGCGTTGTTTAATGATATACACCTTCATGTGGCAGACTGAGTTGCGTTGTTTAATGATATACACCTTCATGTGGCAGACTGAGTTGTGTTGTTTAATGATATACACCTTCATGTGGCAGACTGAGTTGTGTTGTTTAATGATATACACCTTCATGTGGCAGACTGAGTTGTGTTGTTTAATGATATACACCTTCATGTGGCAGACTGAGTGCAGCAGCACACATACATTTTCAGCCAATACAGTTTTTAGATTAAAGAAGGAAGTAGAACATTTTAGGACATGACATCTTTTCACAGCTGGCTTTATGTAAACACACGTTTGTGAGTCAAGTTGCGGCTGTTTGGCTTTATTTGGACCATTAAACACTACGGATATGTTTGTTTATCATCTTGCTAGTTGATAAAGTTGAAACATTGTTTGTTTTTGAGTGAGTGATGATTTTGTCTCTGCAATACAGAAAGATGGTCATGGGATCCCACAACATTTCACAGGTCACTGTCCGTTTTAGGAGGATATGTTGTAAATACAGACTTAGGTTATGAAATACATGGACAGTAAAGCAGTAATGTAGGTTGACATTTTAAAATGTGACAACTAATTTATGATTATTATTAGGCGAAGGCTGCTGTTCCCAAGGTAACCCCTCTTGGAAGCCTCTCCCCCAAAGCAAAAAATCACGAACATATGCGTCAAACTGTATGCGTAGACGGCTTGACAGAAATGGTAGCAGAAGGTGAATGTTGAACTTTTGTTGCACACATATCCAGATGATGCTGTGTACTATTTTGTGCAATCACTCTGTTGGTGTGATCGAGGCGTTACCTCTACTTTACTCACACATTGTTTTTGTGGCCCTTCTCATTTCTCAGTCTGTAAAGTGGGGAATCCCATACATTACACACAAGCTACATATTGTTTGCTATAGAAAAGAGGCTTCCAGAGAATTCCGAACCGCAGCCACTCCGTTATTATCATTCAACCTTTATTTGACCAGTTTAGACTCTCAAATGTCACACAAGATAAGCATAATGTCAAGGTGATGAGCATTTAGTTCCACATCAGTTATCTTAAACGTATGAGCGTGTGACAGCGTTGATAAAGTGACCGTGTTATACAGTATGTCTGACAAAAGTTCAATTGCGATTGAATTATTTAAGTGAAACTCTATTTTCGGGACCCCACAGCCACTTATGTCTGCTGGAGTGTTTGAGTCTGGGAACGGTTGAAACAGAAGGACATTGCCTACTCTGTGTAAACACACTGGACTGTGGTGTGGGCTACATTGCATTTCGGATTCCTTAGCAACCTTCACATGCAGCCCTATGGTATAAAAAATATATTGAACCAGTCCAGTTGCGAACAGGCCCAAATATGGGCAAGACGTATCAGTATTGTCTCTGTTCCAATAGCATAAGTGAATTAATCAATGTATTGGCCATGAAGTCCCATTAACAGGAAACAGATAAAGCCTAGTCCTGGATTAAAAAACACTTTCAACTGAGATTCTCGATTGAACATACTTCTTATTTCAAGAGTAATCTGGTCCAGGAAATCAGCCTATAGTGTGTGGGAGTGTGTCGGCTATAGCTGTGGGATTCTCAGACAGATTTTGGACATGGAAGTGGACATGCAAGAAGTGCAGATGATGAGGGGGAGGGGGCTTGGCTAGGGAGTCGACGTGTGTGCGTGTGTGTGTGCGCGTGTGACTTGGCAGTCTTGACAGTGGAGATAAGAAGTGTGATTATGAGGGGGAGATGGTGGGAGGGGCTTGCCATTAGCAAATGGGGAGATGTTACTGCAGTGCCAATACAAATTGGCGGCATACACACACAGAACAATTATGGTGATGCTCACAGTAACACTTCATAATAGCCCACATAACTAGGCATTATCCCAGGGGAAATACAGGATTATTTATTTAATTATGTAAATACATTTAAACATGTAATATGTGGCTCAGTTGGCAAAGCATGGCGCTTGCAGTGTCAGGATTGTGGGTTCCTGCTCGGGACACCTGCATGAAAATGTAAGCACACACTACTGTAAACCGTTTAAGAGTAAAGTGTCCTCCCTAGTTTGTCTCCAGGTGTGTCTTGTTATGAGGGTCGGGACGCACCTGGAGACAATAACTAGGACATGATGCACTCTGTCACAGTACTGTTAGTGAAGACAGGTACCGTGCATTCACAAAGTATTCAGACACCTTGGCTTCTTCCACAAAGCAAAAATAGTTTTTGGGAAATGTTAGCTAATTTATTAAAAATTAAAAACAGAAATACCCATTTTACATAATTATTCAGACCCTTTGCTATGAGATTCGAAATTGAGCTCAGATGCATCCTGTTTCCATTGATCATCCTTGAGATGTTTCTACAACTTGATTGGAGTCCACCTGTGGTAAATTAAATTGATTGGACATAATTTGGAAAGCCACACAGCTGTCTATATAAGGTCTCACAGCTGACAGTGCACGTCATAGCAAACACCAAGCCATGAGGTGGAAGGAATTGTCCCTAGAGCTCCGAGACAGGATTGTGTCGAGGCACAGATCTGGGGAAGGGTACCAAAAAATGTCAGCAGCATTGAAGGTCCCCAAGAACACAGTTTCCTCCATCATTCTTAAATGGGAGTTTGGAACCACCAAGACTCTTCCTAGAGCTGGCCGCCCGGCCAAACTGAGCAATCAGGGGTGAAGGGCCTTGGTCAGGGAGGTGACCAAGAACCCGATGGTTACTGATTCTCTGACAGAGCTCCAGTTTTCCTCTGTGGAGATGGGAGAAAATTCCAGAAGGACAACCATCTCTGCAGTACTCTGCAGTGGCCAGACGGAAGCCACTCCTCAGTAAAAGACACATGACAGCCCGCTTGGAGTTTGCCAAAAGGCACCTAAAGGACTCTTAGACTATGAGAAACAAGATTCTCTGATCTGATGACACCAATAATTAACTCTTTGGCCGGAATCACGTCTGGAGGAAACCTGGCACCATCCCTATGGTGAAGCATGGTGGTGGCCTCATCATGGAGATGTCTTTCAGCGGCAGGGACTGGGAGACTAGTCAGGATCAAGGGAAAGATGAACGGCGCAAAGTACAGAAAGATCCTTGATGAAAACCTTTTCCAGAGCGCCAGGACCACAGACTGGGGTGAAGGTTCACTTTCCAACAGAACAACGACCCTAAGCACACAGCCAAGACAACGCAGGAGTGGCTTTGGGACAAGTTTCTGAATGTCCTTGAGTGGCCCAGCCAGAGCCCAGACTTGAACCCGATCAAACATCTCTGGAGAGACCTGAAAATAGCTGTGCTGTGTCATACCCAAGAAGACTCGAGGCTGTAATCGCTGCCAAAGGTGCTTCAACAAAGTACTGAGTAAAGGGTCTGAATACATATGTAAAAGTCATACTTCATTTTTTTATTTTTAAACCTGTTTTTGCTTCATCATTATGGGGTATTGTGTGAAGGGTTAGTTTGAGAATAAGGTTGTAACGTAACAAAATGTGGAGAAAGTGAAGGGGTCTGAGTACTTTCTGAATGCTCTGTATATCTCTACTTCTTATTCTCGGTAATTCAGTTTTCCAATAAAATAGGTAAGACCTAAGGAGAGCCTGTGGTGTAATAGACATGGATAAAAAGAAGGGATGTTGAACGGGGCTTGTAAAACAACAGAATAACCATCGTGCCCAATCTGGGAGATTTCTCTCTGGCCCTGCCTCGTCTTCTTCACTCCGTCTAAACCCCATAAAATTAACTCTGGGTTTCACTGGCGTTTCCACAGCAACCAGGTTCACTGATGTAATTCAAAGCCGACATAGAAAAGAGTTACAGAGAAATAAGTCAAACAAATGGTGTGCCATCGCCACAGCTTACATGTTGGTGATTCATTGATAACTATGGGTTATTGTGTGTTATATATTACCATATTCTTTACAATAGGAATGCTATTTTGTAAGCCGTAATGAATTCCTATTTAAATAGACTTTAAAAAGAGTCTTGAAAGAGATTAAAGAGACTTAATTTGAGTCCTGTCGGTCTACTTTCTTGAGTTCTCCCTGAATCACAAGTAGCCTACACCATTGGATTACTATCATTGCTGGATGTCATAATTTTAGATAATTTTATGTACCTAAATCTTATTAGGCAATTTACTGATAAGGCTCTCCCCTGTGGGCTTCTAGATGTAGTGATATTTGTTGGGTACAACAGATTCCCTGCTGATACAAGTTAGTGAGGGTGATATCATAGCAAGATAAATACAGGCCTATAGGCTGCTTCAAATAGTGTCCAACCCTTGAAATGCAATTGTATGTTCTTGTTTTATAACCTCGAGTCTGCCAACGTGACCAGCCAACATGGCCTACCAGCAAATAGCAATTCAATTAAAGTAGCAAATGTATTATTTCAGGAACAATATTATAGGCACATTAAATAAGAATAATTATAACAAACCATGGCTGGCAGTATTAGTGAAGTAGGCTATTACACTTTGGCAGTAGTGGGAATTCGTATGTAACATGCGTCTGCCATGTCCAACCTGCTCGACGCATTTTTGGGATGGATGTTTAGCCTACTATGGGAAATAGCAATTCTGTAAAAAGTGATGCAAAAGGAATAGGATATAGGAATACCATCATTTGTAAAATGGAAAGCCATGGATTTGCAAATATGTGCTGGAAGGACATAACGTCACTCCTAGTTCCAACCCCATTTTCCCCCTTGACATCAAAATTGAATTTCCTTTGAGTAGGCCTAGAATATGGGATTGCACACACGCCTGTAAAAACAAACGAAACATAACACTATAAATACATTGTCTAAAATAATTAAAAGCCTGAATTAAAAGCCTGTATTTCGGGGTTGTCACAACAAACTCACAGTCAGTCCTTCGTGCGTAACGGTATTGCGCATCCAACTCTCTAGCCGTCCACTCTCTAGTAGTTTACAAGGCATTTCATACTGATATATTTTTGAAGAGCCCAACCTACTAGCGCATCGATTGGCCAGGTGGAGTCTTCTGTTGGTTTTCATTGGCTTGTGGTAATGGTATTTCAGTCATCTTCTGTCCATGTAATTTACTATGAATATTGTATGTGGTTGCTGGCATAGGTGCGGATAATTTATAACACACGAGAGGGAGAAAGGCAGGTGTCCACAAGAGAGGATGCGCATAAAATAATATTTTGTTCTTCTCCTCGCTCCCTTGCGAATGCCATGATGTGGGAATGGAGTTTCCAACTGAGACAGGAGTTCCGTGTCCAAAATGTAGACAATTGCATGTAACCAAGAGATGAGGGAAAGCACTAAGAATGTTTTGCGCAAAATTGAAAGATCTGAAAATCTCTGCAGAATGCCCGTTCTCCGGTATCGGTCGAATGGACGAACCCGGAGACATTGAGGAATGTACAAGGGACCAAACCGGGGATCTACTGGCCATTTCCAAGGATGTCTATGGAAATGTATCGGAGGTGCTACCTCAAAGGAAGACAAGCAAGACTAGAGTCAATCTTCATTCATTAGGGGAGAGCATCCGCAAATTGGCATGTCCCGAGGTAAATTGAGATCGTGCTACAATAAAGCAATTTCTCGAAACATTCATCAGAATTGACTCGTGCACTGTTGTTGAGTGTCGTCTCACGAGAGAGCAGATTACACTGTGGAACTGAAAACCGTCTGTTTTGGCGGTATAATCTGGAACCAAATGATTTGTTTGCTGTTAATGTGCTTGCAATAGGCCAAACTACAGCTTTCTTATACAAATATCTTGTCAATAAACTTCTGGATTTGTTGTTTACAGTTTCAAAGACTGCATACTGCCTTTCTGCAAATGATGAAACAGCATACATTAGACAAGAAATGGTAAGAAATAAGTCTAAATGTTGGCTAAATTAATGATTTAAACTATGCTGCCCTGATATTTAATTATTGTCAAATTTAATGATTATAAGAAATGACAATGTTCAGTTCAATTGAATGCGTTCATGTATTATTCTTATTGAAGACCTATTAACTACACGCCATGCATTGATGCCCCATGTATCACGGCCTGTATGTGTTCAATCAGCAAGATGGCTTTGAAGGGATACAAGGAACAGGAAAAATAGACCAACCTTTGGTTGGAAGCTGTTTTTCATAACATGCATGAGATTACATGGAATACCATATCTAGACCCATTCATTCACGGGGTGAGTGCAGTGCTTACTAATATAATGCTGGTATCATTTCTGTCCACAGCCCTTCTGTGTGTTACGCAGACATCTGTCAAGATGGGCGCTTTGATCAACCAGAGCATTTACTGCAGATCATGACAAATTATTCTCTCAAAACAGGTATTGTAAAGCTGTAGGAATTCAAACAACACTGAACATGAGTTGCTTTTATTCCATTGTGGATGTTTTTAATGTCTGTTATATTCATGCCTCTGTGAAACGAAAGGCACATTTCTACCTTGTGTGGACAACAAACATGTTCTATTCCATTATTTTCTATTCTAATCGACAGTATTTTATTTTTTATTTACATAGTGACACTTGTAAATAGTTACACTATTCTATTACGCTGAAGAAGTGTTTTGCCCTCCTTTTACGACCAGGTATTCATATGGACGCTTTGAAAGTCTCCCTTGGCGAGGAGCTTTTCCAAACCTGCTTTGACGAGGACGGCCATATTCTGCGGGTGGTGGGGGGAGCCCTCAGTGACTTCCTGAACAGCTTCAATGTCCTGTTGAAACAGAGCAGCGCCCCAAACCCGCCAGCATCAGCCACTCCGCAAGCCGACCCAGACAGGAGAGCAGATTATGTAAACAATGAAGCAGCGTCGGTGCTGTGCCTGGACAAGGATCTGGGTCTGCTCACCGTCTACTACTTCAACCCCGGGCAGACCACAGATCTCTTCTTCCCTGGGGTCATCAAGGCGGCCGCTCGCCTGCTTTACGACACCACTGTGGAGGTGTTGATGGAGATGGACCTTCAAGGAGGCACCAAGGAGAGCATAGGCCCCTTGCAGGTCCAGGCTGGGCCCCGGCAGCCCAGCCTGCTCTATTCGGTGGTGGTGAAGGACGCCAAGACCCTGAGCCCCAGTCCTAAGCGGGCCACGTCGGTTGGGACCATGCCAACCTCTCTCTTCTCCTCCACCTTCCCCTTCCACCTCTTCCTGGATCAGGACCTGGGCCTGTTGCAAATCGGGGATGGCCTCCGGAAGAGGCTTAGCCGGAAGGACAGCCTGAGGCGGCCCGCTACCTTCCAGGAGCACTTTGCCATCGTCACGCCGCAGATCAGGTGCACCTTCCAAGACATATTGACTATGCTGAACACACAGTTCATCATTCGGATAAAGCACCAAGGGGGCTCCATGGCCGATGACACAGGGAAGGTATGACCCTATTTCAACTGGATATCAGACCTGGGTTCAAATAGTATTTGAAGCCTTTCAAATACTTGAGTGATGCTTCATTGAGCTCGCCTGGATCAATGGAACCGATGGAATAGTCCCAAAAGTGCAAATCCACCCATTTGGCACTCCAGGCAGGCTCAAGCTAACCTAACGTAGCAGCCGTAGAAAGACGCCTGAGCGGAGTTCCCACTATTGTTTTTCTGTGAAAAGTTAGGTGGAAAAAACTGTGTCCTCCCTTGAAACATCCACTTTCTGTTGACTCCGCAGGGAGTGGACTCAAGCAAACACTCAAAGTCTTTGATTTCCAATACCATTTGAACTCAGGTCTGCTGGATATTACCCCTTGGAGTTGAGACGAATAACTAACAAGGTATCAAAGGTTGTCTAAATGCAGGTTTGATGTTAAAAACAGCCGTTCAGAAGGGCAAAATGCTGCGTTGTTAATTAGTATGTGCTAATTAGCGGAATGCTCCCCCTGAGGTAGAGAACAACACAAGCCCAGGATGGAATTGGAAAGCCTGGTCTCATAGACTAGACGTAACAGAGTAAATGTTAATCCGGGACACTCTAATTAGTATGATATGTTGCGTTTGGTACGGTTACATAAGACAGATGGTACTTAGGCAAAATAAAAACATAAGACAGATGGTACTTAAGGTAGGGTGGTTAGTCAGGGTGGATGGGTAGGCATATAACGCAAACATCTAATGCTTTTCACCAGATTGCGAGTTCGATTCTCATCACGTAATTAGCAACTTTTCAACTAGTTACTACTTTTAGATACTTTGCAACTACTTAGAATGTTAGCTAACACTTCCCCTAACCCTAACCCTAACCCAATTCCTTAACTTAACTCTAACCTTAAATCCTAACCCCTAGCCTAGTTAATGTTAGCCAGCTAGCAAATGTTAGCCACAATAGCTAGAATTTGTAACATATCATACATTTTGCAAATTCGTAACATATTGTACATTTGCAAATTCGTAACATATAATACAACTTGTAATTAGTATCATATCATACAAAATGGGTGATGGACATCTACAAATGAAACCATACCATACGAAACGTAACATATCATATTTAATGGAGTGTCTTGGATTTACGTACAGAATAATACTAAATTCTCTGAGACCAGGTTGAATTGGAGGCAATATGTCAAATCAGTTCACCCATCAAAGTCTCTCACGAGGATGCTGATATAATCGTGTAACAACCTCTATTTATGGTCAACTATTGAGAGCAGTAAAAAGAAAGTCAGGTCAGGTAAAAACATGTACAAAGTTAACTATTCACGGGGTGAGTTTCCCCAAAGCTTCATATTTATTGTGACACTTTATTTCTCCCAGTGAGTCAGACCATTCGTAGAACTACAAAGTACTTCAATTGGAGAATTTTGTTCACTTCGCGCTGTCTAGCTACATTAGCTACAAAGCTTTCAGCAAACCAGATCTGTTTGCTTTGTGTACATTGTAGTAGTGTCCAGGGTCCAAACAACTGAAGGCAATACTGACAGTCAGGTCCAAAATGATTAGCACCCTTGACAAAGATTAACAAAATTGTATAAAGTTAATACAATGAACACCAATATAAACGCAACATGCAACATGCAACATATAAGGAAATCAGTCAATTGAAATTAATTAATTAATCTACTGATTTTACATGTCTGGGAATATAGATAGGCATCTGTCTGTCACAGATACCTTAAACAAAAGGTAGGGGTGTGGATCAGAAAACCAGTCAGTATCTGGTGTGACCACCATTTGCTTCATGCAGCGCAAAACATCTTCTTCGCATAGAGTTGATTGTGGCCTGTTGAATGTTGTCCCACTCCTCTTCAATGGCTGTGCGAAGCTGCAGGATATTGGCGGGAACTGGAACACGCTGTTGTACACGTCGATCCAGAGCATCCCAAACATGCTCAATGGGTGACATGTCTGGTGAGTATGCAGGCTATGGAAGAACTGGGACATTTTCAGCTTCCAGGAATTGTGTACAGATCCTTGCGACATGGGGCCATGCATTATTATGCTGAAAAATGAGGTGATGGCGGCGGATGAATGGCACGACAATGGGCCTCAGGATCTCGTCCCGGTATCTCTGTGCATTTAAACAGCCATTGATAAAATGCAATTGTATTCATTGTCTGTAGCTTATGCCTGGCCATACCATAACCCCACCACCGACACGGGGCACTCTGTTCACAACATTGACATCAACAAACCACTCACCAATATGACGCCATACACGTTGTCTGCCATCTGCCACGGTACAGTTGAAACCAACGTGCCAGTGGCCATCGAAGGTGAGCATTTGCCCACTGAAGTCGGTTACGACGCCGAACTTCAGGTCAATCAGGTCAAGACCCTGGTGAGGACGACGAGCACGCAAACAAGCTTCTCTGAGACGGTTTCTGACAGTTTGTGCAGAAATTCTTTGGTTGTGCAAACCCACAGTTTCATCAGCTGTCCGGGTGGCTGGTCTCAGACGATCACGCGGTTGAAGAAGCCGGTTGTGGAGATCCTGGGCTGGTGTGGTTACACGAGGTCTGCGGTTGTGAGTCCGGTTGGACGTACTGCCAAATTCTCTAAAACGACTTTGGATGCGGCTTATGGTAGAAAAATTAAGGTTACATTTTCTGGCAACAGCTCTGGTGGACATTCCTGCAGTCAGCATACCAGTTGCACGCTCCCTCTTAACTTGAGAAATCTGTGGCATTTTGTTGTGTGACAAAACTGCACATTTTAGAGTGGCCTTTTATTGTCCACAGCACAATGTGCATCTGTGTAATGATCATGCTGTTTAATCAGCTTATTGCCACACCTGTCAAGTGGATGGATTATGTTGGCAAAGGAGAAATGCTCACTAACGGCATCATGAACTACCCAGTACCAGGACATTTTAGCCAAAAACCTGGTTGCCTCTCCCAGGAGGCTGATACTTGGCCTCAAGTGGATCTTCCAGCAAGACAATAACCCCTTAGCACACATCAAACTCCACAAAGAAATGGTTACCTGATCACAAAATCAACATTTTGCATTAGCCATCTCAGTCTCCATACTTGAACCCCATTGAAAACCTGTGGTTTGAATTGAAGAGGGGAGTCCTTAAGACCAGATGTAGGATATCAAGGATCTGGAAAGATTCTGTATGGAGGAATGGTCTAAGATCCCTCTCAACGTGTTCTTCAATCTCATTAAACATTAGAAAAAGGCTCTGTGCCGTTATCCTCATACTACTTGTTAAACAAAATCTCTTTCTCTGAGCAATGAGAATACAATATAGCTCAGTATTAGCATTATTTATTTCATACAGTCTTTTTTGCGTGCCATATAGCATAGAGAACCCAGACAAAGACATTTATCTCATGTCTTGTTTCCGTCTCCTCTAGCTCATGGACCTGAAAGGCCAGATGATCTACATCTCCGAGTCCAATGCCATCCTATTCCTGGGCTCGCCGTGCGTAGACAAGCTGGAGGAGCTGACTGGCCGCGGCCTCTACCTGTCTGACATCCCCATCCACAACGCCCTGCGCGACGTGGTCCTGGTGGGCGAGCAGGCCAAGGCCCAGGACGGCCTGAAGAAGCGCCTAGGCAAGGCCAAGGCGGCCCTGGAGCACGCTCACCTCGCCCTGGAGGAAGAGAAGAAGAGGACGGTGGATCTGCTTTTCACCATTTTCCCAGGGACGGTGGCCCAGGAACTTTGGCAAGGCCACACGGTGGATGCCAGGGAGTTTGAGCATGTCACCATGCTGTTCTCTGACATCGTGGGCTTCACGGCCGTGTGCTCACGCTGCACACCTATGCAGGTGGTCACCATGCTCAACGAGCTGTACACACGCTTTGACCACCACTGCGGGGAGCTGGATGTATACAAGGTGTGTATTACAGCAAGGCCCAAGGAAACTCTGGGACCTTCTCAGTCAAAACCGGATTTACCGGACACAACTAAACATTGTTTAGTGGTTACGCTTTATTTTACAAAGTGCAAACTAAATTCATAATAATAATCACATAATACATTTGTTTATGGGAATAGATTGAACTAATTGAAATACTACGCACCATTTTCTACAATGTAGTTATCAGGTACCAGGTTTTAATATCATAGATAGATAAGGCCCTCTATATAATCTTATTTTAATATCAACACATTATTTTTAGAACAACAGTTTATGTTGTTGACTGCAGACCAATGCTGGCAATTTGGTCCAGGGTCGCCGTACTACAATGGCTGACCCTGTAGGTAGGCCGTCATTGTAAAGAAGAATTTGTTCTTAAACTGACTTGCCTAGGTAAATAAAGGTTAAATAAAATAATACATAAATAAATGGCCATATTATGTCTATCCCATCATGAATACGGCTTCATTTGAATTAAATTAGCCATGCAGGTATTAAGGTAAGATATATCCTATGTTACTCTTCAATAGCTTTTTATAAGAATGTGTTTACTGATATGACTGATATGACTGATATGACTGATATGACTCATTTGACAGTGGAGGCTTGTCTACTTCAAGCTTTTGCATAATTTAGCAATAATTAATTAATGTATTAATATATACAATACTTAACAGTTATGAATTGGTCTACTCCAAAATAAGAGTCTGCCGTATAAAACAGATGCACAGGCTCCAAAAAGGGGAAAGACCATGGTTGTTTTTGACCTTGTCAAGATGAGACTGTTATGTGATTTAGGCACAAAAGTACTTTAAGTTCATGGTAGAAAAGTTATTTTTGTTGCGTTCTCTCATAGATTCATACAAGTCTTGGACAAAAATGACAGAATTCCACCATTTTATCTGAGTTTAATATTTCTTAAAGAACAGACTGTACTTGTCTCATGGCCAAACCTGCCTGCTCTCAGCCAACTGTCCTGTAATCTGCGGGGAGTTTGTCTAATGTAATCAGTGTGTCACTGAAGTATAACAGCGGAGAGCAAAATGTCTGACGGATCTTTCGTAAAGTACTGGGAAGTCAGAGGTGCCTTCAGTTTCCATTCCCGGTCCAAAAATAGATTTTGTCTGCTTTCCAAATGGCACTCTCTTCCATTTATAGTGCACTACAACTCAGCATATAGAGTGCTATTTGGGACATTGACTTTTACCTCACGTTGTCCACCACCACACAACAGTTGAGTGTATTGACTTTTACCTCACGTTGTCCACCACCACCACCACCACCACACAACAGCTGAGTGTATTGACTTTTACCTCACGTTGTCCACCACCACCACCACACAACAGTTGAGTGTATTGACTTTTACCTCACGTTGTCCACCACCACCACCACACAACAGTTGAGTGTATTGACTTTTACCTCACGTTGTCGACCACCACACAACAGTTGAGTGTATTGACTTTTACCTCACGTTGTCCACCAACACCACCACACAACAGTTGAGTGTATTGACTTTTACCTCATGTTGTCCACCACCACCACCACACAACAGTTGAGTGTATTGACTTTTACCTCACGTTGTCCACCACCACCACCACACAACAGTTGAGTGTATTGACTTTTACCTCATGTTGTCCACCACCACCACACAACAGTTGAGTGTATTGACTTTTACCTCACGTTGTCCACCACCACACAACAGTTGAATGTATTGACTTTTACCTCATGTTGTCCACCACCACCACCACACAACAGTTGAGTGTATTGACTTTTACCTCACGTTGTCCACCACCACCACACAACAGCTGATTGTATTGACTTTTACCTCACGTTGTCCACCACCACCACCACACAACAGCTGAGTGTATTTACTTTTACCTCACGTTGTCCACCACCACCACCACACAACAGTTGAGTGTTCTCCTGCTCCGGAGAAAAACATAAACTCCTCCCAGAATAACTATTTTGATGCTAATTCACACTGATTCAAATTGGCCCTTTTGATTGCTTTAATGTGTTTGTGTTGGAATGTGTCAACATCTCTACCCGTGGGGGAAGACTGTGTGACAAATTAAAATAGGTAGACTAGTTTTATGCTCACTTTATTTAACTTTATTTTCTGTTAGGAGAGTATATAAATTGGAATGGTCTAACGAACAAATCAAGAAATGAAGAAGGCTAGAAAACAATCCTTCTACATTAAAACGTTCCATGGTTCTCTCTCTCTCTCTCTCTGATCTCTGCTATCTGATATTATACAAGTATTGTGATGAAGTTGAACTGTATGCCATGTACTTTGCCTATGGGATATTAAACTATTCTATTCTACTGTATCTAGGTGGAGACTATCGGTGATGCGTACTGTGTGGCCGGTGGCTTGCACAAGGAGAGCAAGACTCATGCAGTGCAGATTGCCCTCATGGCGCTGAAGATGATGGAGCTGTCAGATGAGGTCAGGACGCCCACTGGCGAGCCAATCAAGGTGAGTGTTGATAAAATAAATTATATAGGCCCAACATTTTTCCCCAGGGCCCCCGTTTTCACATCTGATTAATTATTGTTTAGATATATTAAATACCCCACCAGCTTTTATAATTTATTTAATTATATTGAAAGCTTAGAGGTAGTTGACCCCGTCTTGTGAAAACCTAGATTATATTCAGCCATCCACCCATACTATGTATCATGTCTATCTATCTATCTATCTATCTATCTATCTATCTATCTATCTATCTATCTATCTATCTATCTATCTATCTATCTATCTATCTATCTATCTATCTATCTATCTATCTATCTATCTATCTATCTATCTATCTATCTATCTATCTATCTATCTATCTATCTATCTATCTATCTATCTATCTATCTATCTATCTATCTATCTATCTATCTATCTGGATTTGTTCACTTTGCTACAGTTCAGCATTAGTGTCATTGAACACAAAACAATGGTTATACTAGTAAGCAGGATCATGGAGTTAGCCAGCTCTTTAGGAAGACAAGCTTTAAATGTGCTTTGTCTTATACAGTATTCTAAACCACCAAAAACACATCTAACTTTAGCTTTCCTAATGAACTAGAAAACCAATAGTTATTTCTGGTTGTTTATCCAAAGTAGCTGGATAACTCATACATCCTGCTCTATATACCCCTGTGGTTAGCATGCTCCAAAAAACAGACCTAAATCACATTCAAGTCATTTCTAAAACACAACTTTGTGGCCTGGGTGGTCAAGCCGCTGCCTCTAGAACACACATACTATTTAACGCTGCGAGCATGGGTTCGAATCCAACGCTCTCTGCTGTCTGTCATGGGACTGCTCTACTCCTTCGGATGGGACGTTAAAACGGATATCTGGACTCTGTGGTGACTCTGTGGTCATTACAATTTCATGGCACTTATCGTAAGAGTAGGGGTGTCCTGGACCCCTTTCCATCATGGCCACCTAATCATCCCTGTCATTCCTAATTGGCGTATATCCCTTGTCACCTCTACACCATGCTATCTGATGTGTGCTCAGCCTTCCGGCACACATGGTTTCCTTGCAGGACCAAAGTGATGGTGGTGGATGAGGTTAGTTTCCTCCCTACTATGAAAGCGCTTTGAGCATCTGGAAAATTGCTATATAAATTCAATCGATAAATCTAAATAATAATTTGACAAAATAATCCATTCCGTGGTAGAACATGTGGATAATATCAGAAGGTTATATCACATAGAGCATCACAGCCGATAGCAAGGGAAATGTTCTTGAATAATTATCACAAATTACATTTAAATTCTATTTACTACAGTCAGAATGTGATTTTACAAAAAGATAGGAGTTGCAACGACTTGATTGTTCTTCAAAGAGTCACCTTGCTGAACTTTACTTTTTCGAATATACAAACATATATATTGGATTTTAGTTGATTTCGCCTTATAGATCTCACTTCAAAGGAAAACTTTATATAATCAATGAAGCTTTGATTTAATGTTGTTCCCCTCAATATAAATTATATTGTTGTATTTACAGATGCGAATTGGCCTGCACACTGGCTCAGTTCTGGCTGGTGTAGTTGGCGTGATGATGCCGCGCTACTGTCTGTTTGGTAACAACGTCACGTTGGCAAATAAGTTTGAGTCCTGCAGCGTACCTAGAAGAATCAACGTTAGCCCCACAACCCACAGGTGACTTAACCCTTCTGCACTTTCACTACCAGATCTCCCTAAGCTCAGCCACTAGCTAACGTTTTATATTGAACAAAATATTCTGGTTTTGAAGAGTCTTGTGTTTACACTTTGCATCGATGATCACATGTATCATTATGATGTGGTTATAATGCATCGTTGGACATGTCATTAGCATGTATGTATTTAATGTCTTATTTGAATGCCTCATTCATTTGGGTCACACTGTATATGACAAAAGTCACACTGTAAATGATGTTTTGTGTGGTGTTCTTCAAATGACAAGCTACCTGACTCTGTGATAATAAAAGATGCACTGGCGTTCATCAGAAGAAGATAGATACTCTTCGTTCATACGCCATGTAGCTCATAGAATTAGAACCCTCATTATTCTACCCAACATTTGACATAGTCAATAAAGCCAAGGGCTTTATTACAAACATTCCTGGATGTTCACTGTGGTCTCTTTAGAGGCACAGTTGAAAACAGTTTCACAAAATACTTGATTGGCCAGAAAGTTCACCCACCTGGTTTTCCAGTCCCCTGATTGGAAGGAAATAATGGAAACCAGAAGGGCTATGGTTGTTCTCTCAGACTGTAATAAGATAGCCCTGGTATAGGGCCTCTGAAAAGTGTGGCCAAAACATTTGGTAGCACTTTCCATAAAGTCCTTCTAGCACCTGTGTAATAACACTGTAAGTACTACGTTAACCACATTGTTACATATTAACGGCATTGCTGTTTATCACTATAAAACAGACACTAAAGTAAGATGTTACAAGATGTTAAGACATTGTTATTACTAGTGTAATTACAGTGTAACTGGTTGATTATGTTACTGTATATTTTGTAAGGAAGGCGTGTTACAAGAGAACGTGTTTAACTTCCTATCCAGTTGAGTTGCTTTTTGGTTTCAGACAGCAACTGTGTTATACAATAAATTCACACACACGTTCTCACAGTACAAGATGAATTGTTTATGTGGTCTTTGCACAGGAAACAGGATCCAATGTTGATTAAATAGAGAGACCCGTGGCCCCCATTTCTATCTGCAGCGCATACTAAAACGTTGTATTTACATTCATAATGGTTAATTTGTCCTTTTGGGTTTCCAGATTGCTGAAAGATTGTCCAGAGTTCGTCTTCATTCCCCGGACCAGACAGGATCTTCCGCCAAACTTCCCGCCGGATATTCCTGGTGTTTGTTACTTCTTGGAGGCTTTTGATCAACGGTCCGGCAGAACCTCAAGTGACTGTGAGACCGATGGACCATGCTACAGCAATACAAACTTCATGGCTGAGCAAACATAGATGCTATGATGAGACACAGCCAAACTTGGGTTCAATTCATATTTGAAATCTTTGAGCGTTTGATTGAGCCTGCCTGGAGTGCCAAATGGGCAGAGCAATATTCAGTTGGTTCCATTGCGCCATACAAGCTCAATCGAGCAGAGCTAAAGTATTTGAAAGAAAACTCCTATTTGAAACCAGCTAGTACCCGTTGCTGTAGATTTCTTTAGTTATGTAGAAATGTTGATTATTCTCTGACAAAAATCACTAGATGTACATTTTTTATGTTTTCACTGGTTTATGCACCTCAGCAGATTCACATAATTTCTTACACTGTAATTACACTGCCTATGTAACTACCATGTAAATACATATGTATTAATCACACGAGGGGGCTTAAAGGGATGGTCACCCAAACTAGTAAATGACGTATCAGTTTCCTTACCCAGTAAGCAGTCTATGGACAAGGTAAGAAAGATATCCATGCTTTAATTTGGATTAACTGGTCTCCAAATACAAGTCGATATCCCTGCATTTTTCACCTCTCGACTTGTCCTTAAACTGCATACAGTCCAAGGAAACCAATATGTCATTGTATAATTTGTGTGAACTATTCCTTTAAAGAGAACTACATGATAACTATGTCACGGCATGGCTAGAACACAAAGAATGTGTTTCCATTCCAATGAACATGTACTACTGTGATTATTGTTGTATTGTCCAAGCAACAATAAATATAGTGATTAACAGGTTAGTGTGTCTACACTTCTACTGCTCTGATGTTTGGAATATATAGTCAGTTTTCCTACAGCATCGTCATAGTACAGGTAACTGGCAAGATAAAGGAAACACCAACATAAAGAGTCTTAACAGGGCGTTGGGCCGCCAGCCAGAACATCTTCAATGCACCTTGGCATAGATTCTACAAGTGTTTGGAAACTCTATTCTTGACTTTCTATTCTTGACACCATTCTTTCACAAGAAATGGTATAATTTGATGTTTTGTTGTCTCAGGCGCCGCTCCAGAATCTCCCGTAAGTGTTCAATTGGGTTGAGCTCTGGTGACTGACACGGCCATGCATAGGTTTACATAGTTTTCATGTTCATCAAACCATTCAGTGACTAGTCCTACCCTGTGAATGGAGGCATTGTCATCCTATGCGGCATAGCCATGGTAGCCAAAATAATGGACTGCTCAGCATTTTTATACATGAACCTAAGCATGATGGGATGTTAATTGCTTAATTAACTCAGGAACCACACCTGTGTGGAAGCACCTGTTTTCAATATATGTTGTATTCCTCATTTACTCAAGTGTTTCCATTATTTAGGCAGTTACCTGTAGATTGATATTACACTGCAACAATGTGAGGATCAAACATTTACTCAAAGTTTGTTTTGCATTTTCACACAAAGGAAGTTGTGTCCAAAATGGCATTTTTGGTTATTTTCTATTATCCCAGTCATGAAGCCCGCGGTCATTACAGGCTGCACAACTCAAAACATGGATCAGTGAACGGGAGGTGAAAGCTGTCCACCCCTCCAAAACCTTTTTAAAGAGCAACAGAAACACTTATTGCGTCCCATTACCTATATAGTGCACCAGTTACGTATCCTGAAACTACAAGGCCCATCCAAGATGACCTGTGGGTCAAAACCAGTGCAACAGCACAGCAGCTTTGACTAAACAAAGGGGATTATGTGTTTCTTCTTTGTCCTTTATGGAACATCATAGAGATTCACAAGCTATCTCAAAACAGTAATAGATGCTTTTATTTGATCAAATGTTTGATTCAAAGGGGACATGTGACACGATAAGTATAGGCTTATATCTAAACATTAGATATATATATATATATATATATATATATGTATTTACAATAGATAAAAACTTTAAAGAATAGAATATACAGTATCAGCATATACCATATGTAGTTAAAAGTCCACATCTTTCTGTGGTTTAGACTGTGCAACAGTACGCAATCACATCATGTCACTGAATTCTTTTCACATTTTAGAAAGATAGATTTCGTTGAGAATTTGCAGGCTTACTAATTGGCATCTATGTCAGGGATAATCAACGAGGGGCTATGCATTCTAGGGAGAATAATGAACGACGTGGAAGGTGTGTTCCATGACGTGCTAGCGGAGTTGAACTAACCTTCCATGGAGTTGCATTATTATCCAGAGAACGCATAGAGGTCCGAGTTGATTATCCCCTTTATATCATGGCTATGATTTAACATATTTTTTCGTTATAAATGTGTTCATTTGCCGCTATAAATGTGTTCAACATCCACTGAGGTACACTACATGACCATGTACGTGAACACCTGCTCGTCAAACATCTCATTCCAAAAATAATGGTTATAAATACAGCGGGTGAAATAAGTATTGAACACGTCACCATTTTTCTCAGTAAATATATTTCCAAAGGTGCTATTGACATGAAATGTTCACCAGATGTTGGTAACAACCCAAGTAATCCATACATACAAAGAAACCAAAACAAAGAAGTTCAGAAATTAAGTTATGTGTAATAATGTGAAATGACACAGGGAAAAAGTATTGAACACATGAAGAAAGGGAGGTGCAAAAAGGCATGGAAATCCCCTGTCAGTGCAAATTAATATCAGCTGGTTCAGTCCCAACTGATGGCCTACAAAAAGGTCTCATTGCCAAGGTGTCACACAAGACACATCTCATGATGGGTAAAAGCAAAGAGCTGTCTCAAGACCTTCGCAACCTAATTGTTGCAAAACATAATGATGGCATTGGTTATAGGCGCATTTCTAAGCTTCTGAATGTTCCAGTGAGCACTGTTGGGTCCATAATACGGAAGTGGAAAGACAATCATTTCACCATAAATGTGCCTCGACCAGGTGCTCCTCGCAAGATTTCTGACAGAGGAGTGAAAAGAATAATCAGAAGAGTTGTCCAAGAGCTTGTGGAGAGCTTCAAAAAGACCTGCAATTAGCAGGTACTGTTGTCTCCAAGAAAACAGTAAGTAATGCACTGCCACGTTGAAAGTCACTGACCTCTTCAGTAAGGCCATTTTACTGCCAGTATTTGTCTTAGGGGATTGCATGGCTGTGTGCTCGATTGTATAAACCTGTCAGCAACGGATGCGGCTGAAATAGCCAAATCCACTCATTTGAAGGGGTGTCCACATACTTTTGTATATATAGTTTAGCTAGCAAGTAAGTTTACTAGAAAGGTACAGTAGTTGCCTTGGTAACCAATCAAACGTACTAGTTTAACCAAACCATCAGTCCTAGCTTGCTATTATGAAAATCTAATTCAACAATGGCAATAATGTTTTTAATTCGACTTTTGCTTTCAAAAGCAGCTCAAACATAGAACAAACATTATATATAAGGAATTAGAAAATATTCATACGTTTACTTTTGATACTTAAATATCACAAGAAAATGTAATAATTGCTCAAATATACTTAAGTATCTAAAGTAAACATATAAATAATGTCTATTTCCATATATATTTAAAACGAAATACTTTTAGACTTTTACTCAAGTAGTATTTTACTGGGTGACTTTCACTTTTACTTTTTCTATGAAGGTATCTTTACTTTTACTCAAGTATGACAATTGGGTCCTTTTTCCAGCCCTGCTAGCAGCCACGTGAATAAGTGTTAGCTAGCTACCGACCAGAACATTAAGCTGGCCAACACCAACAACACAAACAGATGGACTATCCAGCTTCAAGTAGTGAGTGAAGTTACAAACAGACTGTACTAAACAAGTTAAATGTCTTACCTGTGATGAAATGTTTTCCACACACAGAGGCACTCTCCCACGCCGAGTAGCCTGAAGCCACAGGCTCTATCTTCCTACTTGGGAGACTTGTGAACCGTAGGTCAGGATTTCTGATCTGGTTACAGGTACATTGAACAACACAATAGTCTTTTTGCCATGTTTTGTTATTTCCGTCTAACTAAAAATCATTGTAAAAGTTTTAGAATGGGGGTCAATGTTTTTCCCAGTTTGTAGGTGTGGTTGAGGGGAATTCCTTATTATTAGGTGAATATCGACTAGTATACCGTGCGTTATAGGGATATAATGCATCCTCTAGAATTCCCTTCAAGCCAATCAGAAATGAGTATTCAACAATGCCATGATATAATTAAGCAGTACGGCCCTTGTAAGTGTGGTATATGCCCAATATACCACGGCTAGGGCTGTACTTATACACAATGCAACGCGGAGTGCCTGGACACAGCCCTTAGCCGTGGTATATTGGCAATATACCACAAACCCTTTAAGGTGCCTTATTGCTATTAGAAACGGGTTACCTAAGTAATTAGAGCAACAAAAATGTATTTGTGTCATACCCATGGTATACAGGTCTGATATACCACGGCTTTCAGCCAATCAGCATTCAGGGCTCGAACCAGCCAGTTTATAATCTATCCTACCTAAGATGTGTTTCTATCATTTGATTTTGGAATTTAAACCGGTTGGTTTCGATGGTGTAGTCTTTCTTTTGCAGTGTATAAATGACACGTTTGATGGGGATGTCTTCAGCGGTCGGTTGTGGAGTCAGTATGTTTGTCCTTGAGCTCCCATTGGACGCATTCGGCGTCAGTTTGACGCGACGTCTGCGAACCGCGAGGGTTGCCGCGATCATTCAGCCGCGACAGCGCACATTGACAGGGGAGTCGTGAAGAAGGGTCGTTGAAAATGGTATGTAAACATGGACATGTTACATTTCACGGCGACGTTTGATTGCCTTGGCTATTTTGACGTGTAGTGGTGTTTTTTCCCGTATGGGAACGATCTATCAGCCTACGGCTACCGGATCCGTTCACCCTGCTACTTACTGTAAATTAACACCGAAATTGGTGAATTTACATTTTAATCGCTCTAATGTGCATGTTGCGTCGATGAAAACATGATTTGCTGTTGTACAATTGAAGCATCCTTCCCATGCAATTCCAATGGGGTCGCAACACTATCGTCACTGTAAGGCTTTTATTTCTATACGTGTTATTCCCTGCATTTTCTGATTGATGTTCCTCTATGCTTTCTGTATTCTGTTTTATATCCGTTTTAGTATGGCTTCGTCAACCACGCCTTGGAACTACTTGTATTAAGAAATTATGGCGAAGAAGTGTGGGAAGACATCAAGTGAGTTCAAACATTTGTTTCGTGTTTGGGAATGACACAGGGCGTTTGCACATCATTATTCAAAGCAGAAAATGAAAAATAAAAAGCTCAATGTGGCCATGGTTGCAAAAAAGCTAAACAAAGATCTAGCAGATATGTTGGTAACGGTTCACATTAAGTTAACTGTGTAGTAACCCTGTAGTAACACACTTTACACACAAACACATGGCTTTGTTATTGTACATATGTGGTAGGAGAGTAGTGGCTTAATGTGTTGTGAAAAGTGTTATGAAATGTAATGTCAAGTCATATTTTAAATGGTATATAACTGCCTTGATGTTCCTTAATAAATACAAAAATACAAATTACAAATTACACTACTGCCTATGTAATTACCATGTAAATACTATGTAATTACCATGTAAATACTATGTAATTACCATGTAAATACTATGTAATTACCATGTAAATACTATGTAATCGCCATGTAAATACTATGTGATTACCATGTAAATACTATGTCATTACCATGTAAATACTATGTCATTACCATGTGAATACTATGTCATTACCATGTAAATACTATGTAAATAATCTGTAATTACCATGTAAATAATCTGTAATTACCATGTAAATACTATGTAATTACCATGTAAATAATATGTAATTACCATGTAAATACTATGTAATTACCATGTAAATACTATGTGATCGCCATGTAAATACTATGTCATTACCATGTAAATACTATGTCATTACCATGTAAATACTATGTCATTACCATGTAAATACTATGTAATCGCCATGTAAATACTATGTAATCACCATGTAAATACTATGTAATCACCATGTAAATACTAAGTAATCGCCATGTAAATACTATGTAATCGCCATGTAAATACTATGTGATTACCATGTAAATACTATGTAATTACCATGTAAATACTATGTGATTACCATGTAAATACTATGTAATCGCCATGTAAATACTATGTAATCACCATGTAAATACTATGTAATCGTCATGTAAATACTATGTAATCGCCATGTAAATACTATGTGATTACCATGTAAATACTATGTAATTACCATGTAAATACTATGTGATTACCATGTAAATACTATGTAATCGCCATGTAAATACTATGTCATTACCATGTAAATACTATGTAATCGCCATGTAAATACTATGTAATCGCCATGTAAATACTATGTAATTACCATGTAAATACTATGTCATTACCATGTAAATACTATGTAATTACCATGTAATTACCATGTAAATACTATGTGATTACCATGTAAATACTATGTAATCGCCATGTAAATACTATGTAATTACCATGTAAATACTATGTCATTACCATGTAAATACTATGTAATTACCATGTAATTACCATGTAAATACTATGTGATTACCATGTAAATACTATGTGATTACCATGTAAATACTATGTACTTTACATTGTTATTACACTTTCATTTGGTTTCCTACATTGTCTTGACCACAACTTTATGTAACCTACCAATATGACATGGATAATCATACAGAGTGGATAAGGAATGTCATGTTATTCCACTGATGATACATGAGCAGCAGCTATAGTGGACCTATCTGGAACTTTAACCATGTGGCCATAAATCACCAGCAAAACATTAAAGAGAACAACATGTCATTTATCAGTTCCTCATTAAACACCACTCCCATGAGAAGGCGAGACATATTTTAACTTAAGCATTTCATTTTCATTAGCCTAACAGTGGTGAAAAAGAGAGGTTGTGAATGTTGTTGCATTATGATAATGATCCCCTGTTTTCAAAGTGCTCAAATATTTGGCAAGATCCACGTTTATTTTTCTTCCCCAGTCTTCGCTGTCCCAGCAGCCAGACTTTCATCCCTCCCTATAACAACAGAGTCACAGCTGCCTCGCCGAAAAAAAAAAAAAATATGACCAGAAATCTGGTCATTTTTATCTTCCAAGAAATATTGCAGCACAATGTTATCTCAACCTTATCTCGGCTGATGTAATTCAACGTTATTACATGCCTAATTATTCAAGCTAGGTTTTATTTTCAGCTCTTGCAGCTCAGAGCAATTGAAAAATGAATTCTTATTTTCACAACATTTTAACTTTGCTCGGAGTGTTTATTCAGCTGATCACATGCTCAGAGAAAGTGGTTGCTAGCCAGCACAGCAAATCAGTGTTGTTTTCTCAGATCAATGCGGTAATCAGGTCAAATAGACCTCATTAGGATATATAACAGGCTTATTTATCAGCATGCCAAATACATTTTCTCATTGTAACTTTTAAATATAGATAATCCTACGATGCAATCAATGCTCAAAGGTAGATTAATGGTACTGCAACATTCATGACTGGTTTCATAACGGTGTTATAAGTGCCTTATGTATACCCCCCTAAAGTAAAGTGATACAGATTTTTTGTTTGGACCAAATAAGTGTAGGTATCACTTTACTGAAGGCCCCTTATGTATGCATTCATTAAGCCTTTATAACAACTATATAAGACGTTATAACATCAGTCATAGGCATAACCTAAATGTTGTCATATGCTCAACAGCCTCTTTACTACAAAGGTAATAATCACATGTTAATATGATATCTAATAATTCTATTTCCTTGTTACTTTGTCATCAGGAGGGAGGCGCAACTCGACGTAGAGGGTCAGTTCCTTGTCAGAATCATATATGAAGATGCCAAAACATATGACCTTGTTGCTGCTGCAAGCAAAGTTCTCAGTACGTTTTTTAATCGTGTTTTGAGATACCAGATACTTTCGTTGAACCAGTTTATCCATAACAGAATGGAACGGCACCACTTTAAAATATGGCAGCCTTTATAAAGGTTAACTTGTTGTAAAGTGTTACCAATCGGACTCGTACCGTTATGTTGTGAGGTGGTGTATGCAACAAGTGTATTTATTTATTTATTTTACCTTGCAGAGATTGATGCAGGGTGTATCCTACAGATGTTTGGGAAGATGTTTTTTGAGTTTTGCCAAGAATCAGGGTATGACACCATCCTGCGTGTTTTAGGGTCCAATGTCCGTGAATTCTTGCAGGTAAGATCTCCCGTTCCCCTCCTAATCTTTCTTCAGATAACAGAAACTAATATAAAACGATGTCCTCTTAAATGTCATGAATGCTTCATCGTAAGTTGACTATGACCTATATTTCAATTGTACAAAACAGTTCTGTGACCGCCCCCTCGTCTTTGGATGTGGGGTAGGTGACCATGGAACTCAAATAGGACAGTGGCACTTAGATGTGCAGAGACCGAACCCTTTGTTTACAAACACAAAATGTAGGGCTTGACTTTTGGTTGAAACAGAGGAGTGAGGACTGGAGACATGCAGCCTTGTCCTAAAGGAACCTGGCCTGCCCCCAGATCTGTTCAGGCTGGTTAGCCAACCCCTATGGTGTTTGGCATGACAATGACCACAGGAGTTGGCTATACAGCACAAACTGATATGGGACCAGTCTAAGTGGAATCTTAATGGAGACAAACTCAATCCCCGTACAGAATCTGGATGCCCTCCACGACCACCTAGGTACCATCTACCCTGGGATGAGGGCTCCGTCCTTCCGCTGCACGGACGCAGAGAAGGGCAACAATCTGATCCTGCACTACTACTCGGAGAGGGAGGGTCTCCAGGACATCGTGATTGGCATCATCAAGACGGTGGCCCAACAGATACACGGCACAGAAATAGAAATGAAGGTATGCTGTTTCAAAGAAAACAACTATATTATTATTTAAAGGGATTGTTGGTGATTTTGACAATAAGGACCTTCATCTACTTCCCCAGAGTCAGATGAACTCATGGATACCATCTTTATGTCTCTGTGTTCAGTATGAAGGAAGTTAGAGGTAGTTTCACAAGCCAATGCTAACTACTGCGAGACCTTTTTTGTGTGCCTTTGAAGCTATTCGGATTCTGTGCTGCTTGAGGATCTTGCCTTCAGTCCAAAATGGGGCAGTGGTTGACCTTTAAATGCCCCTCTCCATTCAGCAGTTGTTTGGGTCTGAGCAACTGCTAGTGTTGGTCACTCACGTTGGGCATGTTTTGATCTGAGATGCTGGTTTGTCTCTGTTGATTTGGGTCAGATGTCTATGAAAGGGGTAGAATGCAATTACCACAAAATACAGATACTGTATTTTAAAGTGTCTAACCATTATTAGACGGATATAAGTGTCATGATAGTTTTAAAGCTAGGAATATGTGAATAAGTAATTGATATCTGTCATTCTAATTTTAAAGCTAGGGATATGTGAATAAGTTATGTACATTATTTATAGCAAAGTAGTCCATGCAGCAGACACCAGGTGGAATTAGTATACACCATCGGTATAGACTTGGATAGTCCTTTCGAAAGTCTTGTCTCTGAGCGCTTAGGTAACCTCCTCATTTTCAGAGAAAGCCAACTCTACAATCAGACCTGGTCATATCTCAGAGATGGAGATGTCAGTATGCATCTTTACTCGCCCAGGCTCAGCGTAACATTTAAATGGGGGGAGCTGAGTTGACGGACCCTCCAAATGTGACACCAGATTTTCTGGAAATGTTATCTGCCGTTGCCACGGCAACCGCCTGCGTCAGAGTCTAGCTATTGACGTCAGTGTGTAGACTGAAAAGGACTTGTTGTGGCCAAGCAGTGACCCTCACAAGAACATCACTGTGTTTACAAACCATCACATCGAAGACATACAGTATTTCGATGTCTATGCGTTTACCAATCAACCAGCTTACATTATCTCTTGCCATGATGGGGGGACTGGCGGCCATTTTGAGTGTCCCCATGAAGTAAAGCAGGATGTAAACACAGGAAGTATAGCATGCACTCATTCTATCTTTATGGTTGTCCTTTCCTCCCTTTATGAGACCCATTCTTCCTTCACCAGGTGATCCAGCACAAGAGTGAGGAGTGTGACCACATCAAGTTCCTGATCGAGGAGAAGGACTCGGAGGAGGAGGCCTTCTATGAGGATCTGGACGGCTTTGAGGAGAACGGCACGCAGGAGACCCGGATCAGCCCCTACACCTTCTGCAAGGCCTTCCCATTCCACCTCATGTTCGACAGGGACCTGATGCTCACTCAGTGCGGCAACGCCATCTTTCGTGTGCTGCCGCAGGTCTATGTTTATTTAGCTGTAGGACGTTATGACATTTTATGTGTGTAAATAACTACTCTTATACTGCATTATGAATGCATTATAGCTCAGCATGAGTGTGGTTATAATGCATTGTAGATATGAGCTGCACAGGTAGCCTGCAATTACAATGGGTTATGATGTGGTTATAATGCATTGTAAGACTTGTCATAAGCATGTATGAGCCTCTTACGAAGTGTTTTGCTGTTGTATTCCTCAGCTTCAGCCGGGCGTCTGTAACCTGCACTCCGTGTTCTCTCTGGTACGTCCACACATAGACTTCAGCTTCCAAGGCATGCTCTCCCACATCAACACTGTCTTCGTTCTGCGAAGCAAGGTATGCCAGGAATACTCACTAATGAAACATTTAGCGTTTTAATTTAATGTTGAAATGATATCATAAGTATAATAATAAAAAATACAAGACAATAACTGGATGGATAACTAAGCTACAGTCATGTGGCTGCTTGTGTGTCCATGCATGCATTCATGTGTGTGCGTCTCTGTGTGTGTGCGTCTCTGTGTGTGTGTGTGTGTGTGTGTGTGGTTTGTGTGTGCATGTGTATTACGTCCTTCCAGGAGGGCCTGCTGAACGTGGAGACTTCGGAGAACGAGGACGAGCTGACTGGCACTGAGATCAGCTGCCTGAGGCTGAAGGGACAGATGATCTACCTGCCCGAGGCGGAGAACATCCTCTTCCTCTGTTCTCCCAGGTTCTGCCGCTGTGGCATTAGAAAAACTATGTGTTGTCTGAGGTTGCATCCCAATCACAATGGCCCCCTTTTCCTTACATAGTGCACTACTTTTCCCTACATAGTGCACTACATTTCCCTACATAGTGCACTACTTTTCCCTACATAGTGCACTACTTTTCCTTACATAGTGCACTACTTTTCCCTACATAGTGCACTACTTTTCCTTACATAGTGCACTACTTTTCCCTACATAGTGCACTACTTTTCCCTACATAGTGCACTACTTTTCCTTACATAGTGCACTACTTTTCCCTACATAGTGCACTACTTTTCCTTACATAGTGCACTACTTTTCCCTACATAGTGCACTACTTTTCCTTACATAGTGCACTACTTTTCCTTACATAGTGCACTACTTTTCCTTACATAGTGCACTACTTTTCCTTACATAGTGCACTACTTTTCCTTACATAGTGCACTACTTTTCCCTACATAGTGCACTACTTTTGACATTCTCCCAGGTAGCTCTGCCTTCCTGCTGCTGTGGCGTTAGACAAAAACAACCTGCTGCTCTAGGCTGCGTTCCAAATGGGCCCATAGGGCTCTGGTCAAAACTAATTGGATTGAAAACCACAGCTGCTGTAGTGCTCAGATGGTCTGGCCTCAAATGGCCAATCTACAGTAGAAACAGTAACCAAGTGACGCCCCGCGTTTGTTTTGGTAAAAAGCTGAGGGATGGGTCTGGAAAAATGTAACTACTCTCAGATTCATAGACAGAGCTATGGATGCAAGGACTGACCATCCATGTTATCAACATGATCGTTTGAACCATGTTTTCAGGCTAACATTGGAGTAAAACAAGGTTCTATTTGGGTTCTGACAGGGTGAGATCATTAAATATATAAGTGATATTCTTCAAGAATCAATGGGCATAAATCATTCATTGGATGTAGCAACTACAGATTGCCCCTTTAAACATTCTTTGGTAACACTTTACTTAAAGCATCCATTTATAATGTCTTATAACAAGACTTATAATACGTCTCAAACGGTCTGTTAAATATCTGGTTGAAAACGGCTTATTGGTAGTAGTCATCAAGTTAGTTAGATGTTGGATATCTCTATGGGACTAGTTAAGGACCCTCAATTCATTACACAATGTATATGGGACAAAACCTTCACATTTGAATAAATGTGAGGTAAAAACCCCAAACCAGCTATAAATTGTACAAATTCATGTAAAATATTGACAGCATTTAATAAGAAAACTAAAATATTGGGCTAGATGTCCTGTCAAATCAATGAAGGGCATAGTGAACAAGTTCACACTTTGGGAGATGAGTGGGACGCACCCCATGTACCTGGTGAAACCTTACTTCTATCAATCTAGAGGAAGTAGTGTCCGTGCATGGTGCCAGCAGGTAGTGGTGCCAGCAGGTAGTGGTGCCAGCAGGTAGAGGTGCCAGCAGGTAGTGGTGCCAGCAGGTAGTGGTGCCAGCAGGTAGAGGTGCCAGCAGGTAGTGGTGCCAGCAGGTAGTGGTGCCAGCAGGTAGTGGTGCCAGCAGGTAGTGGTGCCAGCAGGTAGTGAAACAACATTGGTGTTGTTGTTTACGGAAGGAAAGACACTTGACTTGTTAATCAGCGACTGGATTAGTTTGGCACTGTGCAGTCAAGCAAATCATTACGGAGGAATATTATGTCTCGATCAGAGAGCGTGGCGTCCAGAGTACATTGTGTGTGTTAGAAAACGAAGTGTGTTTGATAGATGTTTATTGGGGTTGATTGTGAGGAGCATTGAGCTCTCGGTACTGGACAAAAGGATAGAGAAATAAGGAAGCTAACACTCCTGCCAAGCCTTTCTTTTGTGTCTTAATGGAGAACATTTTCAACTGACCCGAATAACTGTTATTTAGTCAATCATTGTAACATGATAGCAATGCTAGTTATTATAAGAGGGATGAATCCTAATGCATTATACGTTGTGCCCTGCTGAACACGGCCCCTGCTCAGTTGTGTTCAGCCACTGTTCAGTGTTCAGCCTCTGACGCGTCTCCAACACTCTGTGTTCAGTGTGATGAACCTGGACGACCTGACGCGGAGAGGCCTGTACCTGAGCGACATCCCGCTGCACGATGCTACACGTGACCTGGTGCTGCTGGGAGAACAGTTCCGTGAGGAGTACAAGCTGACCCAGGAACTGGAGATCCTGACTGACCGTCTGCAGCACACCCTCCGAGCCCTGGAAGATGAGAAGAAGAAGACGGACAGGTTCGTAGACTCCCGACCCATCGCCCACATAGTTTGATAGAATCAGCCTCCTCACCCATTTCCATCTTGATTTACTTAAAGGGATGGTCCACTCCAAATAGAAGTTGAGCAGTGTCGGAGTCTTTGGTTTAGCTGTCTAAACTCCCGACTCCGGCCACATATGCCCCCCTGGCGACTGGGGTTTGAGCCCTGTCCTAGCCACTTCCTCTCTGTGTGGCGAGTGGGGTTCGAGCCCTGTCGTGGCCACTTCCTCTCTGTCTGGAGACTGGGGTTCGAGCCCTGTCGTGGCCACGTCCTCTCTGTGTGTCGACTTGGGTTTGAGCCCTGTCGTGGCCACGTCCTCTCTGTGTGTCGACTTGGGTTTGAGCCCTGTCATTGCCACGTCCTCTCTGTGTGGCGACTGGAGTTCCTCTCTCTGTCGATCTCCAATCAATCAATCAAATTTGATTTATAAAGCCCTTTTTACATCAGCTGATGTCACAAAGTGCTATACAGAAACCCAGCCTAAAACCCCAGACAGCAAGCAATGCAGATGTAGAAGCACAGTGGCTAGGAAAAACTCCCTAGAAACCTAGGAAGAAACCTAGAGAGGAACCAGGCTCTGCCGGGTGGAGATTATAACAATTCATGGCCATTAAGGCCAGTTCTTTCTCCAAGATGTTCAAATGTTCATAGATGACCAGCAGGGTCAAATAACAATAATAGTAGTTGTAGAGGTTGCAACAGGTAAATACATCAGGAGTGAATGTCACTTGGCTTTTCATAGCCAGGCATTTAGATGCGGTAGAGAGCGCAGGTACGGTGCGATAGAGCGCAGGTGTGGTAGAGAGAGAGAGAGATGAAAACAGCAGGTCTGGGACAAGGTGGCACGTCCAATGAACAGGTCAGGGTTCCATAACCGCAGGCAGAAGGGATAAAACCGATGCAGCAGCACAACCAGGTGGATTGGGGACAGCTAGTAGTCATCAGGGCAGGTGGTCCTGAAGCATGGTCCTCCGGGTAGGCTCAGGTCCTCCGGGAGAGGAGGTAGAGAGGGAGAGAGAGAGAATTAGAGGGAGCATACTTAAATTCACACAAGACACCGGATAATAACATCAGATTTAACAAACTGACCATAGCCCCCCGGCACATAGACTATTGCAGCATAGATACTGGAGGCTGAGACAGGGGGGGTCAGGAGACACTGTGGCCCACTCCGACAATACCAACCAGGCAGGATATAACCTCACCCACTCTGCCAAAGCACAGCCCCCATACCAATAGAGGGGTATCAACAACCACCAACTTACTACCCTGACACAAGGCTGAGTATAGCCCATGAAAAATCCCCTCCACTGCACAAGACAGAGGGGGTGACAAACCGGACAGGAAGTGACGCACCCCTCCTAGGGATGGCATGGAAAGCACCAGTAAGCCAGTGACTCAGCCCCAGTAATAGGGTCAGAGGCAGAGAATCCCAATGGAGAGACGGGAACCGAGTAACGCTGAGGTCCTTCATTGTTTTTTGGTGGACGACTATACAACCATCAAGATTAATTGTCAGATCCAAAAGCAGATCTCTTTGTTTCTTGGGACCTAGAACTAGCATCTCTTTGTTTCGTTTTGTCAGAATTAAAAAAAAAAAATTCCCGCCATCCACTTCCTTATATCTGAAACACAGGCTTCCAGTGCAGACAATTTTGGGGCATCACCATGTTTCATCGGAATGTACAGCTGTGTGTCGTCCGCATAGCAATAGTAGTTAACATTATGTTTCCGAATGACATCACCAAGAGGTAAAATATATAGTGAAAACAATATTGGCCCTAAAACGGAACCTTGAGGAACACCGAAACGTACAATTGATTTGTCAGAGGACAAAACATCCACGGAGACGAACTGATATCTCTCCGACAGATACAGTTGAAGTCGGAAGCTTACATACACTTAGGTTGAAGTCATTTTAAACTAATTTTTCAACCACTCCACAGATTTCATGTTAACAAACTATAGTTTTTGCAAGTTGGTTAGGACATCTACTTTGTGCATGACACAAGTAATTCTTCCAACAATTGTTTACAGACAGATTATTTCACTTATAATTCACTATATCACAATTCCAGTGGGTCAGAAGTTAACATACACTAAGTTGACTGTGCCTTTAAACAGCTTGGAAAATTCCAGAAAATTATGTAATGGATTTAGAAGCTTCTGATAGGCTAATTGACATAATTTCAGTCAATTGGAGGTGTACCTGGGGATGTATTTCAAGGCCTACCTTCAAACTCAATGGGATCAGGCAGCCGTCATTCCGCTATGGAAGTAGACGCGTTCTGTCTACTAGAGATTAACGTACTTTGGTGCGAAATGTGCAAATCAATCCCAGAATAACAGCAAAGGACCTGGAGGAACAAAAGTATCTATATCCACAGTAAAACGAGTCCTATATCGACATAACCTGAAAGACCGCTCAGCATGGAAGAAGCCACTGCTCCAAAACCGCCATAAAAAAGCCAGACTACGGTTTGCAACTGCACATGGGGACAAAGATCTTACTTTTTGGAGAAATTTCCTCTGGTCTGATGAAACAAAAATAGAATTGTTTGGCCATAATGACCATGGTTATGTTTGGAGGAAAAAGGGGGAGGCTTGCAAGCTGAAGAACACCATCCTAACCGTGAAGCACGGGGGTGGCAGCATCATGTTGTGGGGGTGCTTTGCTGCAGCAGGGACTGGTGCACTTCACAAAATAAACGGCATCATGAGGAAGGAAAATTATGTGGATATATTGAAGCAATATCTCAAGACATCAGTCAGGAAGTTAAAGCTTAGTCGCAAATGGACAATGACCCCAAGCACACTTCCAAAGTTGTGGCAAAATGGCTTCAGGACAACAAAGTCAAGGTATTGGAGTGGCCATCACAAAGCCCTGACCTCAACCCTATAGAACATTTGTAGGCAGAACTGAAAAAGCGTGTGCGAGCAAGGAGGCCTACAAACCTGACTCAGTTACACCAGTTCTGTCAGGAGGAATGGGCCAAAATTCACCCAGTTTATTGTGGGAAGTTGTGGAAGGCTACCCGAAACGTTTGACCCAATTTAAACAATTTAAAGGCAATGCTACCAAATACTAATTGATTGTATGTTAACTTCTGACCCACTGGGAATGTGATGAAATAAATAAAAGCTGAAATAAATCATATAATCAATATCAATATGGTGGTGATACTAACTGACCTAAAACAGGGAATTTTTACTAGGATTAAATGTCAGGAATTGTGAAAATCTGAGTTTAAATGCATTTGGCTAAGGTGTATGTAAACTTCCGACTTCACCTGTAAGATCTAAACCAGGCCTATCTCCCTCTATAACTTCCTACTGTACTGTAAAAAAATACAAAAAATACTTAAACATTTCATTAAATTGAGCAAAATGCCTTTAGTGAATAATGTGAACCTAATTAACCACAAAGAGTTGGAACTTTGAGAGCAGTAGTGCGGATTGCCTCAGAAGGACCTTCTGTACCCCTCCTCCAATTAACATCAGCAGAGGGGTGGCTTCCCTTGGACATTTCATGATGAACATCAACATATTTTTATCAACTATACTAAACTTTATACCTACATTATACCCCATGTAATGCCAATAACTCAGTCTTTCTGTTTTATTGCAATATGCCAATGAATGTCTGAGGTTCAACACTCTCTTCGTATATGTAAATTATATGTAAATTCAAATTTTATTAAGCATTTAGGTTTCTATCAAGTACCCTCATCAAAATGTTATCACCATAATAATGGTCTTCTCGGATCGAATTGGATCCATGAAATTCCCATCTGACATTGACAGAAACTGGTCATTTAAATAAAATAAATCTATACCCGATCTGATTCGGATCCGAGGTGGACCAGATCCGACCCAAAATATGTCAGAAATGAGGAAGAATCTGATCCAAATCGGACACAAATGGATCGAAAAAATTATTTTCATAAATGACATCCCTAATTTAAAATGTCAACACAAGAAGAGGCGCGTCTCTCTCCAGAATGTGCTTTCTGTCTCCTGCTAGTTCATATGCATTCATTGTTTCATTGTTTCCCCTTTGTTTGTTCATGTTTATTTTGCTTGTACACACGTAGAAGTACCTGGCCTGATGTGCACCAACGTAGACCTATAAAAGTTCCCATTTGGGAATGTCTTTTTTTCATCACCTCGCACAGTGTTTTACATCCATTGCGAATGACAATAGTTCCTCACTATTTGAAAAATCTTTCCCACACTCTCCTTCCCAATAGTAACCGCTGCACGTCGTGTGTTACAGCAACATTTTGCTGATCCCATTTCTCCAGAGGAAACGTCGTAAGATAGTCTACCTGAACACATCTCCCTTGCGCAAATACAGCTGTGTCTGTTTCGAGTTCACTGGCGTGGGAAACAGTGAGCGCCCAGTTGAAGCAATGTTGTAAGTTTGCTATAGTGAGAGCTCATGCCAGACCGAGAGGCAGACAGGAGGAGCATTAAGAGATTCATGCTTTGGACTGAAACAACTGGCATGCGTAGAAAATGTGATTTGTAGAGGATATTTTTTTTCTTCCTCTGGATATTTTTCTCTTCAAATATAATTTATCTGCTCGGTATATCACATTATTATCAGACAGATCCGAGGTCCGTGGCCACCGGGCGTGATCCAATCCGAGGGTCAACCACTGAATTTTGGACCGGATCGGATCTCGGGTTATCGGGTTTGTGTATTCTATGTCAAACCACAAACAAATGCCATATTTGTATCTACTAGGCTACTTCTCCGCAGTGGACGTTCTGTCTGGGCGTTCCTCTTTTGTATAATTTGCCTCTGTCTACTCGGTGGCTCAACAACCTTTCACTGTAGCCCAAACACAGCTCCCTCGGCGGCAGCTGTTAGCTCAGTGCAAAGGGCCCATCTGTTATTGTTCACTCATCCCCCACCCACCACCACTATATCTCCCAGAGAGAGAGAGAGAGAGAGAGAACGCCTCCAGCAGCTCTGACGGCGTTTTATAGTGCTTTGGTAGGAGGGTGAAAGGTCAAAAGATCAGAGATCATGAACGTCGATCTCAGTCAGACAGACAACCGTGTGTCTGTACAGTAAACACTGGCAGCTGTTTGTGCTAGCGAAAGTTCCCTTGGTTGGAGTGAGGTTTTGTACAGGCGCACATGCACATTGAAACACACATACGGCCACGGCCTCGAACACACGTATATACATGTGCACAAACACAGTTTTTTTGTGACATTTCTGGAGTTTTTGCAGAGGAATAATTTTGACCATTCATAATCCTATTTTCCCTAAACCCATAACCTTGAACCTAACCCTAACCCTTAACCTAACCCACCCACCCCCATCTCATGCTTTTGTTCACATTGAGGCTAAGAGAACATTTTGCAGTTTTCAAGCTAATTTCCTGCAATTCTACACATTTTGCTAACATATGCTTTCTGGAGGTCGCGGGCCCCGGGGCCCGTTCCCTGCATGCCCATCGGTAATCCGGCCCTGTGTAGCCCCCTATCTTAATGGGAAATGCTTTCTCTCTTGGCTGTGGTGGGGTTTCCTTAATATTCTTCATGTAGTTCTGAGGTCTGAGTGTGCCTCAGGAAAGGACTCCTCTCTCGTGTTGGTAGACTGTATTTGTACACTGATTGCTTTCTCAAATCACCTTTTAGAAGTATGTAGTTGGGTGGGGATGAAAGTATAAGATGTACAATTTGAAATATGTTGCGAACAATGTCTTATTAGATACTGTATGTAACAGGAAGACGGTGTAATTATGGCCCGCCATGTTGTCTAGGTAACATAGAAAATAGAAACTACTTAACTAGAAGCTAGAAAAATAAAAATGATGGAAGGAGATTTTGATGAAGTCATTTTCCCTCCCTACTTTTCATGGCACGGACAGCAGTGCATCCCTCTCGACTGTGGCTCCAGGGCTAAACCAGTTTGACAGCCCTGCTTTAGACATATCCCTGGGTTGTTTTAGACATATCCCTGGGTTGTTTTAGACATATCCCTGGGTTACTTTAGACATATCCCTGGGTTGCTTTAGACATATCCCTGGGTTGCTTTAGACATATCCCTGTGTTACTTTAGACATATCCCTGGGTTGTTTTAGGCAGATCCCTGGGTTGTTTTAGGCAGATCCCTGGGTTACTTTAGACATATCCCTGGGTTACTTTAGACATATCCCTGGGTTGTTTTAGGCATATCCCTGGGTTGTTTTAGACATATCCCTGGGTTGCTTTAGACATATCCCTGGGTTGCTTTAGACATATCCCTGGGTTGCTTTAGACATATCCCTGGGTTGCTTTAGACATATCCCTGGGTTGCTTTAGACATATCCCTGGGTTGTTTTAGACATATCCCTGGGTTGTTTTAGACATATCCCTGGGTTGCTTTAGACATATCCCTGGGTTGCTTTAGACATATCCCTGGGTTGTTTTAGACATATCCCTGGGTTGCTTTAGACATATCCCTGGGTTGGTTTAGGCAGATCCCTGGGTTGTTTTAGGCAGATCCCTGGGTTACTTTAGACATATCCCTTTGTTACTTTAGACATATCCCTGGGTTGTTTTAGGCAGATCCCTGGGTTACTTTAGACATATCCCTGGGTTACTTTAGACATATCCCTGGGTTGTTTTAGGCAGATCCCTGGATTGTTTTAGACATATCCCTGGGTTACTTTAGACATATCCCTAGGTTGCTTTAGACATATCCCTGGGTTGCTTTAGACATATCCCTGGGTTGCTTTAGACATATCCCTGGGTTACTTTAGACATATCCCTGGGTTACTTTAAACATATCCCTGGGTTGTTTTAGACATATCCCTGGGTTGCTTTAGACATATCCCTGGGTTGCTTTAGACATATCCCTGGGTTACTTTAGACATATCCCTGGGTTACTTTAGACATATCCCTGGGTTACTTTAGACATATCCCTGGGTTGTTTTAGACATATCCCTGGGTTGCTTTAGACATATCCCTGGGTTGCTTTAGACATATCCCTGGGTTGCTTTAGACATATCCCTGGGTTGCTTTAGACATATCCCTGGGTTGCTTTAGACATATCCCTGGGTTGCTTTAGACATATCCCTGGGTTGCTTTAGACATATCCCTGGGTTGCTTTAGACATATCCCTGGGTTGCTTTAGACATATCCCTGGGTTGTTTTAGACATATCCCTGGGTTACTTTAGACATATCCCTGTGTTACTTTAGACATATCCCTGGGTTGTTTTAGGCAGATCCCTGGGTTACTTTAGGCAGATCCCTGGGTTACTTTAGGCAGATCCCTGGGTTGTTTTAGGCAGATCCCTGGGTTGTTTTAGGCAGATCCCTGGGTTGTTTTAGACATATCCCTGGGTTACTTTAGACATATCCCTGGGTTACTTTAGACATATCCCTGGGTTGCTTTAGACATATCCCTGAGTTGCTTTAGACATATCCCTGGGTTACTTTAGACATATCCCTGCGTTGCTTTAGACATATCCCTGGGTTGTTTTAGACATATCCCTGGGTTGTTTTAGACATATCCCTGGGTTGCTTTAGACATATCCCTGGGTTGTTTTAGACATATCCCTGGGTTGCTTTAGACATATCCCTGGGTTGTTTTAGACATATCCCTGGGTTGTTTTAGACATATCCCTGGGTTGTTTTAGACATATCCCTGGGTGTTTCAGAGAATACTTTTAGAGTGCCAGTGTAGAGAGGTATTTGTATGCACCAATGAGCCCTGCCATGCTGACACATCATTTATGACATTTCCCATTGGTAGACACAGACGGTAACGCTTTAGTCAGTTACCATGGCTACCACACCCTGCCCGTTCGAGACCAGCTTGTACAAAGTGTAATGGGAGACCATTAAACACACAAATAGGGTACTCATAACCTGTATATTATATACAATTATGCAGTATATTTACGTTTTTTCATATAGGTACTGTTTATTTCATTTTGCCAAAGACAGTTCTCTTGTCATTTAAAAGCATACTAATAGACACTGAGTGTACAAAACATTAAGAACTTTCTAATATTGAGTTGCAACGCCCTCAGAACAGCCTCAAATCAAGTTGTTTTGGTCACATACACATATTTAGCATATGTTGTTGCGGGTGTAACGGAATGCTTTTGTTCCTAGCGTCAACAGTGCAGTAATACCTAACAATACACAACGATACACACACATCTATAGGTAGAACAATGGAATGAATACATTTAGAAATATAGCAATGTCGGAGTCCAGAGTATATGTGTGTGTGTGTTTGATGGGATGTATAGACATTATGGACCGTATGTGGATAGAATATGTAGTATATCTGAAGAATACATAGGAAAGAGTAGTATATGTACAGCAGAATAAAATACAGTATCTACATAAGACATGGGTAAAACAGTATGGAAACATTATTAAAGTGACCAGTGTTCCATGTCTATGAACATTGGGCCGCAGCCTCTAAGGTCCAGGGTTGAGTAACCGGGTGGTAGCCGGCTAGTGACAGCGACAAAGTTCTGTGCCGGGTACTGTGTGTTAGCCGGCTAGTGACAGCGACTAAGTTCAGTGCAGGGTACTGGGTGGAGGCCGGCTAGTGACAGCGACTAAGTTCAGTGCAGGGTACTGGGTGGAGGCCGGCTAGTGACAGCGACTAAGTTCAGTGCAGGGTACTGGGTGGAGGCCGGCTAGTGACAGCGACTAAGTTCAGTGCAGGGTACTGGGTGGAGGCCGGCTAGTGACAGAAACTAAGTTCAGTGCAGGGTACTGGGTGGTAGCCGGCTAGTGACAGCGACTAAGTTCAGTGCAGGGTACTGGGTGGTAGCCTGCTAGTGACAGAAACTAAGTTCAGTGCAGGGTACTGGGTGGAGGCCGGCTAGTGACAGAAACTAAGTTCAGTGCAGGGTACTGGGTGGTAGCCTGCTAGTGACAGCGACTAAGTTCAGTGCAGGGTACTGGGTGGTAGCCGGCTAGTGACAGCGACTAAGTTCAGTGCAGGGTACTGGGTGGTAGCCGGCTAGTGACAGCGACTAAGTTCAGTGCAGGGTACTGGGTGGAGGCTATTTTAACAGTCTGATGGCCTTCTAGATGGTAGCGGGGAGAACAGGCCGTGGCTCGGGTGGCTGACACCGGGTGCTGTAGCTCCGTTGATGTGGATAGGGAAGTGCTCCTTCTGCTGTCTACTGAAGTCCACGATCAGCTCCTTGGTTTTGTTGACGTTGAAGTTGTTTTCCTGGCACCACTCCGCCAGGGCCCTCACCTCCTTTCTGTAGGCTGTCTCGTCGTTTTTGTGTCGTCTGCAAACTTGATGATTGAGTTGGAGGCGTGCGTGTTGTTGCCTACCTTCACCACCTGGGGGCGGTATATCAGGAAGTCCAGGACCCAGTTACACAGGGCGGGGTTCAGACTTAATGAACTTAGTGATGAGCTTGGAGGGTACTATGGTGTTGAAGGCTGAGCTGTAGTCAATGAACAGCATTCTTACAGAGGAATTCCTCTTGTCCAGATGGGATAGGGCAGTGTGCCTATCATACCCCGTTCAAAGGCACTTAAATATTTTGTCTTTCCTATTTTGAACGTCACAAATACACAACGCAAGTCTCAATTGTCTCAAGAATCTTTCTTAAATCTGTCTCCTCCTCTTCATCTACACTGATTGAAGTGGATTCACCTGGTCAGTCTGTCATGGAAAGAGCCGGTGTTCATAATGTTTTGTACACTTATCCAAGCGACTTACAGTCATGTATACATTTACCCATGGGTGGCCCTTGGAATCAAACCCACAATCCTGGAATTGCAAGTGCCATGCTCTACCAACCAGCCATACAGGACCACGATCAGTATGTTTTAGACTAAATTTAGGGAATAAAAACAAGAATTTATACGAGATGAAATAAATAATCTGCACAAGATGTTTTCGTTTCACTTTTCTTTAGATTGCTGTACTCAGTCCTGCCACCGTCGGTGGCCAACGAGTTGCGCCACAAGCGTCCAGTCCCGGCCAAACGCTACGACAATGTGACCATCCTCTTCAGCGGCATTGTGGGTTTCAATGCCTTCTGCAGCAAACACGCGTCAGCCGAGGGTGCCATCAAGATAGTCAACCTGCTCAATGACGTCTACACCCGATTTGACATCCTGACCGACTCGAGAAAGAACCCCTACGTTTACAAGGTTTGACGGGAGGTTTACTCCTTCTTTTTCTCTACTGTTGTATTTACAGGTAACATTTAAACGTTGACACGTTGAATGGGCAACAATCACCATTATCACACCTTATTTATTTTTTTACCTTTATTTAACCAGGCAAGTCAGTTAAGAACAAATTCTTATTTACAATGACGGCCTAGGAACAGTGCCTTGCCTTGTTCAGGGGCAGAACGACAGATTTTTACCTTGTCAGCTCGGGGATTCGATCCAGCAACCTTTCGGTTATGGGCCCAACACTCACTGGGCTACCTGCCACCCCATATACCATGGCATTGTTGAGTACTCCTTTCTGATTGGCTTGAAGGGCATTCTAGAGCGGTCATTATATCCCTATAATGCATTGTATATTTGCACGGTAGAATTCAATGGCTATAGTTCATTTTCAACATGTTTTGTTTGAGTTGCTTTACAAAACAAAAGTTGAATTGAAAACAGTGTCGGTATTGTTGAATTCGGTTTTCATAATAGCAAGCTAGCAAGTCGGTTTGGTTACCACGACAACTAGTGTAGCTATCTAGTAAACTTGCTGGCTACTTAAGTGGATGTTGAACACATTTATACCGCCAAATGAACCCATTTCTAGCGGCAAATGTTTTAAATTATAGACATGGTATAAAAGGGATAATCAGCTCGGGGCCCTACGCGTTCTCTGGAGGGGGGGTTCCAGGTGTTTGATGCCGTTCCATTTGTTCGGGATGTTCTCCCCTGCAGCCACCACCATGCTTGAAAATATTAAGAGTGTTGGATTTGCACGAAACAAATGTTTTCTATTCAGGAAAAAATTTGAATTTCTTTCCCACATTTTTAGCAGTACTACTTAAGTGCCTTGTTGCAAAAAGGATGCATGTTTTAGAATATTTGTATTCTGTACAGGCTTCCTTCTTTTCACTCTGTCTATAAGGTTAGTATTGTGGAGTAACTACAATGTTGTTGATCCATCCTCAGTTAGGTTAGTATTGTGGAATTACTACCATGTTGTTGATCCATCCTCAGTTAGGTTAGTATTGTGGAGTAACTACAATGTTGTTGATCCATCCTCAGTTTTCTCCTATCACAGCCATTAAACTCTGGAACTGTTTTAAAGTCACCATTGGCCTCATGGTGAAATCCCGGAGCGGTTAGGTATTTTTGTAGTGACTGGGTGGATTGATACAATTAATAACTTCACCACGCTCAAAGGGATATTCAATGTCTGCTTTTCTATTTTTTACCCATCTACCAATAGGAGCCCTTCTTTGTGAGGCGTTGGAAAACCTCCCTGGTCTTTGTGGTTGAATCTGTGTTTGAAGTGCACTTGCTTTTCTAAGGAACCTTCCAGATAATTGTATGTGTGGGGTACAGAGATGAGGGAGTCATTAAATAAATCATTGTTATTGCACTCAGAGTGAGTCCATATAACTTATTATGACTTGTTAATCACATTTTAACTCCTGAACTTATTTAGGCTTGCCATAACAAAGGGGTTGAATACTTATTGACTCGAGACATTTAATTTTTTCATTTTTCAATAATTTGTAAAAGGTTAGAAAAACATAATTACACTTTAATTAAACATCTAAATTTAATAAATGTTTAATTCAGGCTGTAACACAACAAAATGTGGAAAAAGTTAAGTAGTGTGAATACTTTCTGAAGGCACTGTATATACAGTGGGGAGAACAAGTATTTGATACACTGCCGATTTTGCAGGTTTTCCCACTTACAAAGCATGTAGAAGTCTGTCATTTTTATCATATATACTCTTCAACTGTGAGTGACGGAATCTAAAACAAAAATCCAGAAAATCACATTGTATGATTTTTAAGAAATTCATTTGCATTTTATTGCATGACATAAGTATTTGATACATCAGAAAAGCAGAACTTAATATTTGGTACAGAAACCTTTGTTTGCAATTACAGAGATCATACATTTCCTGTAGTTCTTGACCAGGTTTGCACACACTGCAGCAGGGATTTTGGCCCACTCCTCCATCCAGATCCTTCAGGTTTCGGGGCTGTCGCTGGGCAATACGGACTTTCAGCTCCCTCCAAAGATTTTCTATTGGGTTCAGGCCTGGAGACTGGCTAGGCCACTCCAGGACCTTAAGATGCTTCTTACGGAGCCACTCCTTAGTTGCCCTGGCTGTGTGTTTCGGGTCGTTGTCATGCTGGAAGACCCAGCCACGACCCATCTTCAATGCTCTTACTGAGGGAAGGAGGTTGTTGGCCAAGATCTCGCGATACATGGCCCAATCCATCCTCCCCTCAATACGGTGCAGTCGTCCTGTCCCCTTTGCAGATAAGCATCCCCAAAGAATGATGTTTCCACCTCCATGCTTCATGGTTGGGATGGTGTTCTTGGGGTTGTACTCATCCTTCTTCTTCCTCCAAACACGGCGAGTGGAGTTTAGACCAAAAAGCTCTATTTTTGTCTCATCAGACCACATGACCTTCTCCCATTCCTCCTCTGGATCATCCAGATGGTCGTTGGCAAACTTCAGACGGGCCTGGACATGCGCTGGCTTGAGCAGGGGGACCTTGCGTGCGCTGCAGGATTTTAATCCATGACGGCGCAGTGTGTTACTAATGGTTTTCTTTGAGACTGTGGTCCCAGCTCTCTTCAGGTCATTGACCAGGTCCTGCCGTGTAGTTCTGGGCTGATCCCTCACCTTCCTCATGATCATTGATGCCCCACGAGGTGAGATCTTGCATGGTGCCCCAGACCGAGGGAGATTGATCGTCATCTTGAACTTCTTCCATTTTCTAATAATTGCGCCAACAGTTGTTGCCTTCTCACCAAGCTGCTTGCCTATTGTCCTGTAGCCCATCCCAGCCTTGTGCAGGTCTACAATTTTATCCCTGATGTCCTTACACAGCTGTTTGATTGAGTGTGTGGAGTCCATTTGATTGAGTGTGTGGACAGGTGTCTTTTATACAGGTAACGAGTTCAAACAGGTGCAGTTAATACAGGTAATGAGTGGAGAACAGGAGGGCTTCTTAAAGAAAAACTAACAGGTCTGTGAGAGCCGGAATTCTTACTGGTTGGTAGGTGATCAAATACTTATGTCATGCAATAAAATGGAAATTAATTATTTAAAAATCATACAATTTGATTTTCTGGATTTTTTTCTTAGATTCCGTCTCTCACAGTTGAAGTGTACCTATGATAAAAATTACAGACCTCTACATGCTTTGTAAGTAGGAAAACCTGCAAAATCGGCAGTGTATCAAATACTTGTTCTCCCCACTGTATCTCAACCCAATTGAACACTTTTGGGAGATTGTGGAGTGGCACCTGAGACAGCGTTTTCCACCACTATTTATGGAATTTCTCATGGAAGAATGATGTCGCATCCCTCCAATAGAGTTCCAGACACTTGTAGAATCAATGCCAAGGCGCATTGAAGCTGTTCTGGCAATTCATGGCAGCCCAACGCCTTATTAAAACACTTTATGTTGGTGTTTCCTTATTTTGGCAGTTACCTGTATGTTAGTGGGTATTTGTGTTAAAAGGATGTGAGGTGTTTAAAAGAACACTAATTATTGTAATATTTTAATAAGTCCACTGTTAATACAATCCTCTAAAGTTTGCTTGTCAATAGTGACGTTTTCAAGATAAAAAACTTTCAGTACAGAGCAAAAACTGTCATGATGCAGTAGTATTTGTTTAAGACACAGCCCTTTTGGGTTCAACTCAGACCCCTTCAGGAGCAGACCGTGATAATGGCAGTTCTTTTAACTTCAGGCAAATACCCTGCAGTTGAAACATCTCGACACAAACACTTAAACACTTACGTCAGCTTGTAGACATTCAAGGCTCTTCGGAGCCATAAAACAACTTGGACCACCTAGTCATTGAGGATGGTAGCGTAAATATTACTTATTTTGGTGACCCAGTGCTGAAGACCTTCCCTTGGATGTAGTAAGGTTTATTTGACTTCTTAAAGTGCATTCTTGTCTGAAAGCCTGAAGTGCCCAGTGACGACGACTATAAAATCTAGCTCGAAAACAAAATGGGGTTTTAAAGTGAAGTTTACCCAGTGAGGCTTTTGAATAGAGAAACATCCACATGAATCCATTCTACAGTAAATCACACTTGTGTGACAAATACGATATTCGAAAAAGGTTGAATTGGCGCTACTATAAAAGGAGCAATCTGCAGTTGGAACAAAAGCACACCTCCATTGATTTGGTAAACAGCTGAGGGATGGGCCTGGAGAAATGCAACCACTCTCAAACTCATGGACAGAGCTATGGATACAGGGACTGACAATCCATTATAGCAACATTATGGTTTTAACCAAGTTTTAAGGCTATACAGTCTTTTTTTTTTTTTACATTGTTTACAAACAAGGCGATAAAACAAGCTTATATTTTGTATTCTGATGGGGTTCGGCAACCTCCTGTGTTGTCTAGCAACGGTCAACAACCAATTTGACAGAGCTTGAATAATTTTGAAATGAATAATGGACTAATGTTGCACAATCCAGGTGTGGAAAGGTCTTAAAAACGTACCCAGAAATACTCACAGCTGTAATCGCTGCCAAAGGTGCTTCTGGAGTATAGGTGAGAAACAATATGACTCATCACTTGGATTCGGTCTTATGTAGCAAAACTAGAATTTCTGTTTTTTAAATTGGATGAAAGTAGAGACTCAGAGCTACAACATGGTACATCATACACTGCATTTGAGGAAACAATGGGAAAGTCATTCTGCTTTGAAAGTTGATCAACTTGTAAACTCACTTTTGAGAAAACCATCTTTGAAGGTTTTGGTACTACTATTGGAGATCCCAGCGTTCTGTACTAACTTGCCAGCTACTTCCAGACATCTATAAGAGAGAGAGAACAGCTCACTGAACATTACTCTCCCTAGCAGAGCTGGTTAGGCTGTTGTTATCCAGAACGTTGGTGACTGTAACTGTGCTGTCAGATTGTCCGTTTGTAAATTCAGAGCGTTTCGTGTTCAGAGCGCACACTGGACGCTCTGGCCAATAAGTAGGGTTGATCCGAAAGTTCTGACCTCAGTCAGAACAGTCAAGCTTTTTTTGCCGACGTTTACTGACACCGGCCATATTCAACGGGTGTTGAGCGTTCATAAATTCATTAGTTATTCTGCGCTCTGGCACACTCAGACAAAATGGGAGTAGAGAGCCAGAACAAATTGACCAGCTACGTCTATCGACAGTTGTCGCAGTGACATCATGAACATTCTATTGAAATGGTTAATTGCATAGTGGGGTCTTTTGTTTAGACATGTAGCTAGCTAGCTAAACAATGAACTATAATCCCATCTCATAATGTTACTACCCTGCATGAATCTGCAGGTAGCTAAACAACCAATTGAATCCATTTTAGAATAAGGCTGTAACGTAACATGTGGAAAAACGTGGAAAAAGTGAAGGAGTGACAGTATTTTCTAGACCTCACATCCTTTTAACGTGTAACCACTTACATTACACAGCATTTTCTGATATACAGTTGAAGTCGGAAGTTTACATACACCTTAGCCAAATGCATTTAAACTCCTGACGTTTAATCCTAGTAAAAATTCCCTGTTTTAGGTCAGTTAGGATCACCACTTTATTTTAAGAATGTGAAATGTCAGAATAATAGTAGAGAGAATGATTTATTTCAGCTTTTATTTCTTTCATCACATTCCCAGTGGGTCCGAAGTTTACATACAATCAATTAGTATTCGGTAGCATTGCCTTTAAATTGTTTAACTTGGGTAAAACATTTCGGGTTGCAACCCCCGTGCTTCACGGTTCGGAGGGTGTTCTTCGGCTTGCAAGCCTCCCCCTTTTTCCTCCAAACATAACGATGGTCATTATGGCCAAACAGTTCTATTTTTGTTTCATCAGACCAGAGGAAATTTCTCCAAAAAGTATGATCTTTGTGCCGTTGCGAACCGTAATCTGGTTTTTTTATGGCGGTTTTGGAGCAGTGGCTTCTTCCTTGCTGAGCGGCCTATCAGGTTATGTCGATATAGGACTCATTTTACTGTGGATACAGATACTTTTCGCACCAAAGTACGTTAACCTCTAGGAGACAGAACACGTCTCCTTCCTGAGCAGTATGACGGCTGCGTGGTCCCATGGTGTTTATACTTGCGTACTATTGTTTGTACAGATGAACGTGGTACCTTCAGGCATTTGGAAATTGCTCCCAAGGATGAACCAGACTTGTGGAGGTCTACAATTTTGAGGTCTTGGATGATTTCTTTAGAGGCACTGAGTTTGAAGGTAGGCCTTGAAATACATCCACAGGTACACCTCCAATTGACTCAAATTATGTCAATTAGCCTATCAGAAGCTTCTAAAGCCATGACATAATTTTCTGGAATTTTCCAAGCTGTTTAGGCACTTCTGACCCACTGGAATTGTGATATAGTGAATTATAAGTGAAATAATCTGTCTGTAAAAAAAGATGTCCTAACCGACTTGCCAAAACTATAGTTTGTTAACATAAAATCTGTGTAGTGGTTGAAAATGAGTTGTGTACATAAGTGTATGTAAACTTCCGTCTTCAACTGAATAACGTTCTGCCTAGCAACCAAAATGTCTCTCTTCCTATAGGTGGAGACAGTGGGCGATAAGTACATGACGGTCAGTGGGCTGCCAGAACCATGTACCCATCACGCTCAGTCTATCTGCCACCTGGCCCTGGACATGATGGAGATTGCTGGACAGGTCAAAGTGGACGAAAAGCCAGTACAGGTGAGGATGGGATGTTTCCTTTTTCCAACATTTTGAAATGCTGGGGCTGGCTGAACCATATCAGCAGCCTTGTCCAGAAACAACCCCTAGGCCCTAGACCAGGGGTGGTGATAATCTTGGCTCGAGGGCCACATTGGGATTTTGAAATTCAACTGAGGGCCACAGTTTTTTGGGGACCAATTTGTTTGTTAAAATCAATTTGGGTGCCTGAAAAATGGCAGTTATTTCACAGTATATAATAATGGTCCATTATCATTTCTATATACTTTCTATCTGGCTTCAGATGGGATCGTTTCTAAATCCCAACTATTATCTGTAGGGATGCACCTGTTATGTTATTAACTATTTTATCACAGATACAAACTGCAACCAAGTTTACCGGTATATATCAAATGACTTGAATATGGGAAAGGTGAACACCAGCTCTATCCATGTCACAGACTGACCAGGTGAATCCAGGTGAAAGCTATGATCCTTTATTGATGTCACTTGTTAAATCCACTTCAATCAGTGTAGATGAAGGGGAGGAGACAGGTTAAAGAAGGATTTTTAAGCCTTGAGACGATGGAGAGATGGATTGTGTATGTGTGCCATTCAGAGGGTGAATGGGCAAGACAAAAGATTTAAGTGCCTTTGAATGGGGTCTGGTAGTACAGTAGGTGGCAGGTGCCAGGTGCACCGGTTTGTGTCAAGAACTGCAATGCTGCTGGGTTTTTATGCATAAGGCCTGCCAATTTGAAAAATAAATAGCAAAGTGTGTTTAATATTGTAATTCCAAGGTACTATCCAGTACACAACACTGGATAAGTTTGCCATGTAATTTTCTTGTTGTGACAAAAACAAAATATATTCTCAATTGCAATTGACAATTCTTTTTCCATTCTCGGTGTGGTTTAAGACTGTCAAAATGCGAATGATCAATCAAATTCGATAAATCAATCTCAATGCTTAACTGTGCTATTTACGTTTCCTCATTGCTTCGATGCGTGTTATACCTGTCAATCACACATGGTGGGCGGGGTTTTGGTCATGTGAAGTGGAAGAGGTTGCCTGGTGCTAGCTACGCTCAGACAGACATACCAGTACTCTTGATTTCTTAAAGTATTTCTGGATCAGAGAGGAAGAGGCGAAGCTGTACAATCTACTGAATAACTCAAACAGATCATCTTTGCTGTGCTGGCTAGGACAGCCGGTTAGCACGGAGTTTGCAGGAGGAGACACGGGGCATGGCGCTTGCTGCATGCTACTAGCAACGATGGCTAGTACTGTATATGTATATAAATGATGTTCCTTTCCCTGGTTCACAATAACTGTGCTCCAGTTTTAGTGCATGTTGTTATAACCAATCATTAATTCACTCCATTTACTGTAGTATGGTCGTATTGAGTAGTTCAGTGAGGTGTTGTAGTACTGGCAGGGATGACCATGTTCACATTGTTGCCCGTTAGACTAGAAACAGGAACACTGAACTAGACTAATCAATTGTACAAATCCATTGCTCTTAGTCCATGAAGTGCAGATCGCTCAGCCTGGGAGGCAGCCTGGTTTTCAAAACTATCACTTTTCTCACGGTGTAGTCTCCGCCCACCCAGGCCAGCTTAATCAAATCCCCTCATTTAAAAATGGCTGTAGGCCTCAGTTACAGTTATTGCTGTAGCCCTTAGTTACAGTCATTGCTGTAGGCCTTAGTTACAGTTATTGCTGTAGCCCTTAGTAGCCCTTAGTTACAGTTATTGCTGTAGCCCTTAGTTACAGTTATTGCTGTAGCCCTTAGTTACAGTTATTGCTGTAGCCCTCAGTTACAGTTATTGCTGTAGCCCTTAGTTACAGTTATTGCTGTAACCCTCAGTTACAGTTATTGCTGTAGCCCTTAGTTACAGTTATTGCTGTAGCCCTTAGTTACAGTTATTGCTGTAGCCCTCAGTTACAGTTATTGCTGTAGCCCTTAGTTACAGTTATTGCTGTAGCCCTTAGTTACAGTTATTGCTGTAGCCCTCAGTTACAGTTATTGCTGTAGCCCTTAGTTACAGTTATTGCTGTAGCCCTTAGTTATAGTTATTGCTGTAGCCCTTAGTTACAGTTATTGCTGTAGCCCTTAGTTACAGTTATTGCTGTAGCCCTTAGTTACAGTTATTGCTGTAGCCCTTAGTTACAGTTATTGCTGTAGCCCTTAGTTACAGTTATTGCTGTAGCCCTCAGTTACAGTTATTGCTGTAGCCCTTAGTTACAGTTATTGCTGTAGCCCTTAGTTACAGTTATTGCTGTAGCCCTTAGTTACAGTTATTGCTGTAGCCCTTAGTTACAGTTATTGCTGTAGCCCTCAGTTACAGTTATTGCTGTAGCCCTCAGTTACAGTTATTGCTGTAGCCCTCAGTTACAGTTATTGCTGTAGCCCTCAGTTACAGTTATTGCTGTAGCCCTTAGTTACAGTTATTGCTGTAGCCCTTAGTTACAGTTATTGCTGTAGCCCTTAGTTACAGTTATTGCTGTAGCCCTTAGTTACAGTTATTGCTGTAGCCCTCAGTTACAGTTATTGCTGTAGCCCTCAGTTACAGTTATTGCTGTAGCCCTCAGTTACAGTTATTGCTGTAGCCCTCAGTTACAGTTATTGCTGTAGCCCTTAGTTACAGTTATTGCTGTAGCCCTTAGTTACAGTTATTGCTGTAGCCCTTAGTTACAGTTATTGCTGTAGCCCTTAGTTACAGTTATTGCTGTAGCCCTCAGTTACAGTTATTGCTGTAGGCCTCAGTTACAGTTATTGCTGTAGCCCTTAGTTACAGTTATTGCTGTAGCCCTTAGTTACAGTTATTGCTGTAGCCCTTAGTTACAGTTATTGCTGTAGCCCTTAGTTACAGTTATTGCTGTAGCCCTTAGTTACAGTTATTGCTGTAGCCCTCAGTTACAGTTATTGCTGTAGCCCTCAGTTACAGTTATTGCTGTAGCCCTCAGTTACAGTTATTGCTGTAGCCCTCAGTTACAGTTATTGCTGTAGCCCTTAGTTACAGTTATTGCTGTAGCCCTTAGTTACAACACACCTAAAACAAACATCTAATGAAGCCAACAAATCTGTAGAGTCACAAGCTTGATGTAGTCATGAATATGAATATGGGACCAAATACTTCACTTTTGACTACTTTATTCCACATACTTGACTAGTTAAATAAAGGTTAAATAAAAAATAAAATAAATACAGAGTGTAAGTGAATTTGTCCCAATACTTTTGGTCCCCTAAAATGCGGGGACTATGTACAAAAAAATACTGTAACTTCTAACCGGTTCACCTGATATGGATGAAATACCCTCAAATTAAAGCTGACCTCATAGTCGTTGTATCATTTCAAAGTCCTGGAGTACAGAGCCAAAACAACATCAACATTGCCAATGTCTTAGGCTCCTTAAGAGAACATACTGGGCTGGTGCTACATGTGCTCGTTGCTCGGTGAAGATGCCCTCAAGTGTTGTCCGCCACTACGCTCCTGCAGCCACATCTGGAACTCCTAAACAGATGGACGGACAGAGATAGCGAGAGACACACACACACACACACACGGTGTGAGAGCTGCCCTCCCCCCAACAAAAAAGTGTAACAGAATGTTCTATTGTACATGTGATGTCACACTATTTAATCGGATGACATTCTTTCCCAGAATTCCCTTGTTTCTAAATTGCCACATACCATTAGTGATCCCCTAGATTAACGTTAGTGCATCATAGCTATCTGTGGTAGAAAATAAATAACCATGTCAGTTATCCAGCTAATTGTTTCAATGCACCTTCCACATGAAATGACAAAAACCTTACCTGAACAAATGTACCATGGTAGTACAATGAAAAAACAGTCATGTTGTTTTGGTCACTACTATGGTAGTTCCTGCCTTGGTACTGATGGAAACAAAACATGATAGTACTATTGGTATTTTCCTGATAGTTTTTTTCATTGTACTAGCTAACTATGGTAGTACAATGAAAACATGTTTATTGTGTAGTGTACCCTCTTAAACTTTGGGACCTGGATAGGGTATGGTGAGAAGAATGAATGGATTCTGAAACCTTGAAGATTTAAAATCATTTTGTTTGTCTGGTGCTCCTTTCTTCAATACAGTTTTCAGTTGTCTCTCTCTTATTCAACTGACTCTTATGCATTTCTTAATAGCCAACATACTGTACTAAAAAACTATTTGTAAAATGGTATTAATTATCATCTTATCTTATTTCTTCATGTAATTCTCAACATATTCATAATAACAGAAAGTTACAGTGTTTCCTTTTTGTTTACACTCTTTGTGAACATTCGTTGTCGCCATGACTACGACAGGCTTTCTTGACTGGTGCTCACTTTATCTGACGTTAGCTTCTATGCTAATGGACTTAGCAAAAAATAACAACAATTATACCATTACACTCCACTTAAATTGGTGTTTCATATCGTATACTTTATAGCTGTGATGATAACGTTTAAAATAATTTGTTCATCTGGTGCTTCTCTCTTTAGTTTTCAGTTGGCTTTCTCATTCAACGGACTCACTGACTAGGCTGGCTGGCGCAAGAGTGCGTGAAGCAGAGACTAGAGCGGGCCGAAACAAGCTACAGTTGTCAGGGCTACATGTGGAGATGTGCAAGTTTGCCAATGTACTGTGTGTCTATGTTTGGTTGTGTTAGTCCTGTTAATAAGAAAATCATAAACCCAGGAAATTATAATCCGATTTCATTCATGAAATCATAAGCATATTTCATTCACAAAATATGTATCATATTACATTTAAAAATGATAAGAATATTGTGATATATTGTCTCTAATTTAATCATCTCTATTTTATTGTCCCGAAATTAGTGAATGATTTGTTTTGGTCGCTTGACCCCCTAGTATTTAGTCAACTCTTCATAAAAAAAGCCACCGTCTTTAAGACATTGTGAAAGCTGTAACTTTGATGTTAAACAGCAGACTTTTTGTTTAACTGACGGATCGAGTTTGTTATTGTATCAGTGACTCTTGGAGACTTGGCATTGGAAAATCACATCTGGCTAACAAAACACTGTTTATCAGACACATGGCATGGGGTGGAGAGGATCCCAGTTTGGCAGTAAAAACAACCTCCAATCATCTCACTGCCCGAGGTTAAAAATAGATCCCCGCTTTATCCTAAACATTTAGTGTTCAGCTTGTGTTCTGTGCTCACTGTTCGAGCACTGAAGGTCCTGAGACCCGTAAGGGACACGAATAGAGAGTCTGCTACGTTCAAGAGAATGTTTATGGATTTGTTATTTGATTTAGAGTTTAAATATTTCATCTAATTTTACGTGTCCTTTCACCTTACACATAGTTTTAAATGTAATTATGTAGGTGTATGTAAACAAATTACTTGTATTTACGCTAGTGTAACTATTCCAATCATGACATCAGTTATTGAAGGTATATCTACTATAGACAGGAAATTGAGAGTCCAAGGATGACTGCATATTGCAAAACACAATTTCCCCAAAAACCAAACAGTTTGCAGTGGCTAAATTATTCACTGTAGACTCTGTAGACAGTAATAACAGTGTTCATCTATCATGTTCTATCTTTTCATGAGCTCATCTGGCTAGACACACAGAGCCAGTGCCACGTTTAAACCGTGTAAAGACTTCTTATTTGTCATATGAAATGGATCCTCGGGCAATAAGAAGTGGAAGGTGTCGGCACAGTGATACAGTGCTTTCAGAAAGTATTCAGACCGCTTGACTTTTTCAAAAGCAAAACAGGCTTTTTGAAATATCAATTTTACATAAGTATTCAGACCATTTACTCAGTACCTTTGGCAGCGATTACAGCCTTGAGTCTTCTTGGGTATGACGCTACAAGCTTGGTACACCTGCATTTGGGGAGTTTCTCCCATTCTTCTCTGCAGATCCTCTCAAGCTCTGTCAGGTTGGATGGGGAGCGTTGCTGCACAGCTATTTTCAGTTCTCTCCAGAGATGTTCGATTGGGTTCAAGTCCGGGCTCTGGCTGGGCCACTCAAGGACATTCAGAGACTTGTCCCGTACTTTGCTACGTTCATCTTTCTTTCGATCCTGACTAGTCTCCCAGTCCCTGAAAAACATCCCCACAGCATGATGCTGCCAACACCATGCTTCACCGTAGGGATGGTGCCAGGTTTCCTCCAGACGTGACCCTTGGCATTCAGGCCAAAGAGTTCAAACATGTTTTCATCAGACCAGAGACTCTTGTTTCTCATGGTCTGAGAGTCTTTAGTTGCCTTTTGGCAAACTCCAAGTGGGCTGTCATGTGGGTTTTCCTGAGGAGTGGCTTCCGTCTGGCCACTCTACCATAAAGGCCTGATTGGTGGAGTGCTGCAGAGATGGTTGTCCTTCTGGAAGGTTCTTCCATCTCCACAGAGAAATTCTGAAGCTCTGTCAGAGTGACCATCGGGTTCTAGGTCACCTCCCTGACCAAGGCCTTTCTCCCCCAATTGCTTAGTTTAGCCGGGCGGCCAGCTCTAGGAAGAGTCTTATATAGACAGGTGTGTGCCTTTCCAAATCATGTCCAACAAAATATGGAAAAAGTCAAGGGTTCTGAATACTTTCCCATTGCACTGTATACATTTTTGAAATTACTAGAATGGACAAAGCCCCTCAGACCACACCAAGTTGACTGGTACACTCAATTCCCAATTTTATGGGCACCGTCCCATCAGGGCCGGATTATCTAGCGGGCACATACTGTAGGGCACAGGGTTGGGCCCCCACCAGATAGCATATGAACACATCGGTTGTGAGCCCCCTGGAGGTCGGGGCCCCCACCAGATAGCATATGAACACATCGGTTGTGAGCCCCCTGGAGGTCGGGGCCCCCACCAGATAGCATATGAACACATCGGTTGTGAGCCCCCTGGAGGTCGGGGCCCCCACCAGATAGCATATGAACACATCGGTTGTGAGCCCCCTGGAGGTCAGGGCCCCCACCAGTTAGCATATGAACACATCATGAGCCGTGGGAAAATGTGTGGAATTGCATAAAATTATCGGGGGATCAATAAAGTATCTATCCATCTATCCATCTATCCATCTATCCATCTATCCATCTATCCATCTATCCATCCATCTATCTATCTATCTATCCATCCTAATGATATTTTTCTCTGCACCATAGCAAGTGTGTAGAATTGCAGGACGTAAGCTGTCCTCCGCCCCCCACCCCCTAAAAAAATATGCCCACTGGAAGTAGGTGGGGCCCCAGATGTGGTAGCTTGACCTTGTAACACCTCCAAACTAATGTTCCAAAAACATGTTTGCAGTTGTTTCAACCTGCTCACATGTAGACACATGGCAGAGAAGTTAAAAAAACAACACAGCAGATACATTGTTAAACATTCCACAACCAACGACTAGTTATTTTGTCTCTGGTGTTTATCCATGTCTTTCTGGAACACAAATCATCACCCCTGTCTATTTAATGTTGTCTTAACATTTGGTTACAAAGATATACATGTCATGGTGGGTGTTTCGGCCTCGTACTGTATGTCAACAGTACATTTACTATAGACAGTCAGTCCAAAATGGTTAGCTATATGGAAGTTATGATGGTGGGAATGTACGTGTGAATTATCTGATGCATACTGGATTTTTACATGGCATGTGATCAGCCACTGAAAAGTCCAAACAGCTTGATGAAGTCAATAGACTCGTGCACACTGTTCAGCATGTACCAATATTGTGGTAAATATGTTTCAACAGAGTGTATGTTTAGTATGTTCCGGGCTTTATTAGACAGACATGAAACAGATGGTGGGACACAGGCAGGTCTCCAGTGGGGAGGCATGTACATATGCTGTCCGTTACTACTGCTTACTCAACCCGCTGCTCTCTGGGAAACCCAGTTTTCTTGAGCATCCTCTTCTCTCCCTAGATAACCATTGGGATCCACACAGGAGAGGTGGTAACTGGGGTCATAGGTCAAAGGATGCCCCGCTACTGCCTGTTTGGAAATACTGTCAACCTCACCAGCCGTACTGAAACCACAGGAGAGATGGGAAAAATCAACATTTCAGCATATACTTACAAGTAAGGATAATAATGACATTATTTAGATGAACGAGACATTGCTGTGAAGTGATGTCTTTGTAAGATCTGCTTCTTCTTCTGCTTCTTCTTCTTCTGCTTCTTCTTCTGCTTCTTCTTCTGCTTCTTCTTCTGCTTCTTCTGCTTCTTCTTCTTCTTCTGCTTCTCCTTCTTCTTCTTCTTCTTCTTCTGCTTCTTCTTCTGCTTCTTCTTCTTCTGCTTCTTCTGCTTCTTCTTCTTCTTCTTCTTCTTCTTCTTCTGCTGCTTCTTCTGCTTCTTCTGCTTCTTCTTCTTCTTCTGCTGCTTCTTCTGCTTCTTCTTCTTCTGCTTCTTCTTCTTCTGCTTCTTCTTCTTCTGCTTCTTCTTCTGCTTCTTCTTCTTCTTCTACTATCTTTGAAGCAGCCTTTGGAAACAACAAATAGTTGAATTCTGTGAAAATGTTGGAAATACCTTTGATTTCAGGTGTTTGCAGTCTGCAGAGAATGCTGACCCCCAGTTTCATTTGGAGTACCGAGGACCCATCACCATGAAAGGCAAGAAGGAGCCCATGAATGTTTACTTTCTGTCGCGCAAAAGTTCTGAAAGTGACATTTGATCATAAAAGTGTTCCCCTTTCCCCAGTGGGCAAAATGCATAAAGGTGGAATTTTGGAGTTCTAAGAGACAGATAACCAAATTAGAACCAAGAGAAGATGTCCTTTTCTGATCGATAAAAATACATGTTAAAAAACGTTTTACAATCAGCATAAAAGCTTTAGGGCGGCAGGTAGCCTAGCGCTTAGAGCGTTGGGCCAGTAACCGAAAGGTCGCTGGTTCGAATACCCGAGCCGACAAGGTGAAAAAACCTGCCGATGTGTACTTGAGCAAGGCACTTAACCCTAATTTGCTCCAGGGGCTGACCCTGTAGGTAGGCCGTCATTGTGAATAAGAATTTGTTCTTAACTGACTTGCCTAGTTAAATAAAGGTTAAATAAATAAAACCGGACCATAACGTATACCTGACCAGTTTTGCTCACTGGGTCACTTGTTAGTTTCAAGAAGCTGCTGTATCTGAAAACAAAACAATTTTACCATCTAGAAATATACCTTGTTCTCTCCTTCACCAACAGTTATTCTTATTGTTGGTATGTATGTTTGTTTCAAGTGATGAATAAGGTAGATTGTAGCTTAATTTAATATGATATGACACAGATGAAGAACCTATTTTTATGGATATACTTCGTTTTTTTTTTTTTCTCTATCCATTTCAGCATTTGAAGTAGTATTTGACCTACAAGGTATTCTATGTTCTATGTATTTATTCGCTAATGTATCTGTGCACTGATTTTATTCATTATTTTAATTTGTGCTATAATATACATGTATAGGCCAAATAATAATCTCAACTGTGAATTCCATATTCTGTAGGACACACTGAACTTTTGGTAAAATGTATTAAACACATGAAAGATTTCACTTAACCGTCCAAATAATGTTTTAAACCAATAGGCAGTGTTGTGGAGTAGTGAACTACATGTAGTTCAACTAGTCATTTAACTACAGGTTGCAGTAGCTTGGTGGTAGTTGAACTAAATTCAAATCGAGGCAGTGTTTTCAGTAGTTAATTACTTTCTTTGCCATGTAGTGGTGTAGCTTAACTACTGGAACTAAACACTATTATTTTATGCAAAAATAAAATAAAATATGGGTGAAAGGTCAATCCTTTCCTTTATTTTTCGGACTCAGACCTGCCTAATTATCACTTGAAACAGTGTTTATGTAATAGGCTAAATCACATATTCTGTTAACGTATGAGCCCAACGTGATCTGTTCATGCAGTTTGTAGTCATTGACATGTCAGATGTACATATCATACGTTTCACCATTTGGATATAGAGAACTACTTTTTCAAAGTGACTTTAGTTCAGTAAACTATATTTTTCTTAAGGGTAGCTTTAGTGTAGCTTAACTTCTTCCAGTGTGAAGTAATTGGTAGCTTGGTAAAACTATATTTTCAGAGTAGCTTCCCTAACACTGCCAGTAAGTGTAACATTTATTTTGGACTGCGCTCACCCAGAAAACCTTGTTAATGTGCAAGTGCATCACAACGTGGCATTCTATTGTGCAGGAGAAGACTATTGTTTTTGCATAAATGAATTCACTGTTTGTTTAATGAATGATTTTTGTTGAATTAAAAGAGGCGACCAGATCTGTGGTATTGTTTATTTGTTAGTTTTTTATTCATGTAATGGGGATTGTTGGTAGCCTGGTGGAACCAGCAGAGATCTGGCTGCTTCCACCAGGCTAGATAGCTGGGACAATAATAGGAGATCTGTATCAGATATTTGAAAAGGGTGGACTGTCAAGGAATAAGTGAGACAAGGTAATTATACTGTAATACGCTACTGTACCAACTGAGCAGAGGAATTAGAAAACCGTTCAAGTCACTGTTAGCAACTGAAATGGTCAACCTTGCAGCAGCAGAGGAAGTCATCCTTGGTTAATGCGCCCTCAAGTGGTCAGTTGTAGAACTGTTGATACTGACTGAGACAGATCGGGGCCGTGGCAAGGCTCCATAGCTTTAGCTCAGTGATTAAATCACTGGTCTTGTAAACCAGGGGTTGCAAGTTATATTATTCTCGCTGGGCCTTTCTTTTCTTCTTTAAAAATTTTATATTTTATTTGATCACAAATTCATACATAGGTCCATTTGTTGGTAGGCATGCTTAAGAGCTGTTCACCCTCCCTCTCTACCCCCCCTCCCTCCCTACCTATCACCCCTCCCTCCCTACCTATCACCCTCCCTCCCTCCCTCTCTCCCTCTCTATCACCCTCCCTCTCTATCACCCTCCCTACCTATCATCCTCCCTCCCTGCCTCCCTCCCTGGTGGGTTTGGCCTTTTCCAGTCTTCCAAGTTTCTGGCAATCAGACAGGCATATGCCAAGGCATTTGTTTCTGCCTCTGCTATTCCTGAACTACCAGAGATTGTCCCAAAGATAGCTATCTTATGTACCTGTGTTATATGGGATAGTGAATAAAACATAGCATCCCAATAGTCTGCTATATGTGCAAACCAAAACATATGTGCATGAGTTGCATTTCACATGACTACTTGCAGAATTTAGCCTGTTTGGCATTTGTATAGTGACCTCTTTGTTTCACTTGGAAGTGTGGTAGAACATGCCTGGTACATACAGAAATAGAAGGGCCTTTTTGAAAGGGGTCGCATATTTTAGCCCAGCTGATGTGTGACTCAGGTTGTGACCCTGAAGGTGAGTATCTGATGTTATCCATCAGCAAGCAAAGAGAGCCTGAGTGGTTTCTCAGTCTCAGTCATACTGCTTAGTCTTTAGCCTAGCAGGTTTACTTTCAAGATGGAAGGCCCGAATTCCAAATATGATGACAGACATTGTGCTTATATCGTGTAAACTAGGATTCAATCCGATTGCGCTGTGTCGACAATGCACTTTTTCACGGCAATGATCCCGCGTTTGCAGAGACCATATTCACGGTAAATTCTGCATATGTTGTCTCAATCGGAAATGACCTTTAAATAGCGCATTGTTGAAAAAGCGTGATGGGATTGAATCCCGCCCTGGGTATTTTCTCCATTCACCATAGAGAGTTCGTCACGGATGGATGGATCATTGTTAAACTAGGTCCTAACACCCCAACAGCTAACCCTAACCCTAACCCAGGTCTATGTTGCCGACGGCACGGCGCGGCGCCCCGGTGAGGCACCATCTCCTGTAACTGTTACAGCTCAATAAGCAACCAAATCAGCTCAATAAGCAACCAAATCAGCTCAATAAGCAACCAAATCAGCTCAATAAGCAACCAAATCAGCTCAATAAGCAACCAAATCAGCTCAATAAGCAACCAAATCAGCTCAATAAGCAACCAAATCAAATTTCAAAAAGAGTCAAATGTTTTACACTAGATGTGCAGTTTTATCAGCTTTACAAACATTCATATGAAGTACAATTATGTTATGAATGTTGTAATTTTCTTTACAATGTGCTGTGGTTCACATTTTTTTTCTCCCGTTGCAGGTTTCCATGGGGATAATGCGATAGCTTCAAAAATGTAATAGAAACCACCTCACTGGTCTTGCTAGTATGGCTGATCGATATAATTACTAAATGTGTCTTTTTTACAGATATCGATATGGCCTTTGTATATCGATGCCTATCACTACTACAGAGTTTACTGCTGTTAATGATTCAACCCCCACATCTACGTCAGATTATTCTCCCATTGGCTCTTTTTGTGTCAAACTGAGGGCACCTTAACAGAAAACAGTAAAGATGTCACAATGAGTTACCTGTTAGGGCTCACACTATCCCTGTGCAATGGGTCAAGTAGTGGGAGGATAAAGGTTAAAGTCTTCATAGAACCAAAGTTTATCAGAGATGCAGATTAAGATAGTCAAGAGAGGGGTAATGGGTTAAGATCCAAGGCCACCGATGTGAATAGTCCCTATCAGATAACTGTCCTTGTCACGACATCTTTACTGTCTTATTGGAGAATAGCAAAGTGTCTTCATACGGTGACCTCAGTTTAGGTGGTCTGCAGCGGGGGGAAACAATCTGACGTCCGAAGACAAAAGGAAAAAGGGCTTGAGTAAAAAAGGCAAGAATGACGTCAAGTTCATGGTGAAAGTTTACATGTATCTTTATTGTTCCATAGTTTCATGAAGTTCATGAAGTTCATGACGTTTACATGTAACTTTATTGTTCCATAGTCATTGGGCCAGAGGGGAAAGTGTCAGCTATAAGTCCACTCTGGGGGGGCAAAGTCTAAAAATTATTTATATTGAGGTCAATGTCTGTGGGTTATATTCTAGTATGATGACCACAGTAGCTAAATTGAGGGTATGAAATGAAACGTTGTATTATAAGACTACAATCTTCTCAAAAACAAGGTATTAATAAGTCATGATACAACACAAAATAAGGTATGAAACAATTAGAACGGTAATGAATTCTCTATGATACATTCTGAATTCTGGGATATATGGAGACAGAATGGGCAGAAGTGGGAAGTTCTCTATTGTGACATGGTACCTTGATGATAACTAAGACCAAATGTTACACACAATAAGGAGACCATGGAGAAAGTATTTTAGTTATATAATCATCATATATTTAGTCTAATAGAAACATTTGATCTACAAGCAGGATGACATAACACACTACATACAATACAAACCAATATAAACAATACATCATATAAAATACAGTATATACAGCACATTGTGCTATTGAACAAATATACATGATTAGGAAAAAATAGTACAAATACAGTCTTATGCAAAAGTTTGGGCACCCCTGACAATTTCCATAATTTCCAAATAATTGGGTGTTTGGATCAGCAATTTCATTTTTTATGGTTTATTGGATTAACAGAAAATGTGCAATATGCATCAAAACAAAATTAGACAGGTGCATAAATTTGGGCCCCAACAGAAAAATCACATCAATATTTAGTAGAGCCTCCTATTTTGGACCATTCCTCCTTACAAAACATCTCC